>VZRN01004184.1:767572-839896 GCA_013397935.1 Dasyornis broadbenti
AAAAAACCAAAAAACAAAAAACCAACAACCTGAAAAAACTACGGGAATATTTCTAGCTTTGACAAAAGTATTTAAAACTTTTATTCTTTTCAGGTGTTTTACTCTAAGTCAGTATTCTCTAGGGTACTGAAAGACTAAAATGAGGTCTCCCTGGAGCCTTCTCCATACTGAACAGCCCCATCTGTCTCAGCCTGTTGTTATAGGAAAGATGCTCCATCCCTCTGATCATCTTCATGGCCCTCCTCTGGACATGCACTAACAGATCCATGTATTTCTTGTATTAAGGACCCCAGAGCTGGACACAGCACTCCAGGTGGAGAATCACAAGGGCAGAGTAGAGGGAGTACCAGCAGGTGAATACCTGCTGGTCACACCTCTTTGGATACAGACCGAAGACTGGCCTTCTGGGCTGAAGGTGCTCTGTTGACTAATGTCTAGATTTGCATTCACAAGAACTCCCAGTCCTCCTTGGTAAGGCCGTTATCAATGACATCTTCTCCCACTCTCTATTTATATTTGGGATTGCCCCATGCTGCAGGACCTTGTATTGGACTTGTTTAAATTTTTGCAGTTCCTGTGGGCCTACTTTTGAAGCTTGTCTAGGTCCCTCTGGGTGGCATCCCATCCTTCTGTTGTGTCAACAGCACCTGTCAACTTCGTGTCATCTCTAAATCTGCTGAAGGTGCACTCAATCCCACCATTAATGCCATTGAAGAGCACTGGTCCCAAGACAGAGCCCTGAGGGACATCACTTGTCACCATCCTCCACTTGCACACAGAGCCATCGACCCCAACTCTGGTTGTGTCTGTCCATCCATCCAATTCCTTATCCACTGAATATTCCATCAATCAAATCTGTGTTTGGAGATGAGGATATCATGTGGGACCATACTGAATGCCTTACAAAAGTCTAGAGAGATAACATCTGTCCGTCATCCCCTGTTGACTGTTGCCATTATTCCATAATAGAAGCCTACCAAACTGGTCAGGCAGGATGTGCCCTTAGTAAAGGGCTATGCTGGCTGCCTCAGATCACCTTACTGTCTTTCATGTGCCTTAGCACATCTTCGGAAGGATCTGCTCCATGAACTTGCCAGGCTGGTGAGGCTCACCAGTCTGTAGTTCACTGTATCTTCCTTTCTCCCCTTTTTTTAACATGGGAGAAATGTTTCCCTTTTTCCAGCTACTGGGAACTTCACTTGACTGCCAAGACTTTTCAATATGGATAGAGTGGCTTGGTTACAACATCAACCAGTTCCCTCAGGACTCTGTTATGTAAGATGGTGTTTATAGATGCTTTGATATGCAAAATTACTGGAAAACTTGCACCATGGTTTTTTTACTCTAAATTTTCCAGTTTATAGATTGAAGCAACAGCCTCTTATTTTATATTTTGTTCATGTTTTATGTAGGGTAGCTTATGTTTAGAGGACACACACTTGTTAAGAAGTTTGCCCTGAAGGAGAAAATGCTGATAAAATAATACCAGTTTCTGAATCTCTGTCAAGGTTATTCTTTTTTCTTTCTTTTTTTCCTGTCACCGCACTTCTCCTGCATATTCACTGTAAACCTTGAGAACTCATGTTCCAGAGGAGACCAAAAATAGTTACTCCTTTTCACCTCTTCCGGCTATGTGTTAGAATAGCATCACCAATCCTTTTGCATTTGGTCTTTGTCCTTATCCGCTCAACATTCTGTAAAACTTTTTCTAGCTTTTCTATTTTTGTGGTGGATGCCCAGACAACAGGAGTCTAGCTGAAAAGCACTTTTTAAAATTTCCTAAATTTTTAATTCCTGCCCACACTCAGTGGTGCACTGCCACAGGCTGTGTGCATCTCCCCTATCTTTCAATTAATTTGGTCTTATGATTGGACAATTGGTTACTTGACTTTATTTCTATTGAATTCAGTACAGAAAGAGGAAAAATTTCTCCATATTGTTTTTTTAACAAAAAAATGGAGTGCAGGTTCTCCAGTAATTTTGCATATCAATACTTAGCAGCCGTAGACATAATCCTATATAATAATACCCATTATATCTTAGACTTCACCTGAGTAGGTTTTTCCATGTATTTTCTATAAGAGTATATTATTCAGACCTGCTTTTAAAAGTCACCAGTACTAAGGTCTGTAATGACAATCTAGAGTGTAAGGACAGCCTTTAGATGATGATGCTCAAGTGCACAGGGAAAACAAGTAACAGTCAAAGTGTCTTGAATTAGCAGCATTTCCAAACAGCCAATCCTGTGCAGTTGGTATCCTTGGGGTCAGCACTGCTGCAAACTGGAACCAGCTAGTGGGGGTATCCACATACAGAGGGAGATAGAAAGGGATGCTGAAGCCTAGGAGTCTGGTAAGGAAAGGAAAATTAGAGATTTCTCTCTGGTTCTTATCAAGCAGAATGTCATATGATATCCCTGCTCAGTTTGATATGAAGGAAATACAAGAAGCAAGATGCTTCTGACTTAATATCCTTCTCTTGGAGTAGTAAGAGGAAAAGCACTGGGATATGTTCCTCTCTTCCAATTAGGTCTGAAAACATCTTCTTGTGTGAACATCTCACCCAAGTTTCTGCTTTTCTTATTTCCATTTAAGAGAAGAAAGGCTAAGCCTTCATACAAAATATATTTCCGAAGTTGATTTACCAGTCAAAATATTTTACATAAACTTCTATGTGGATATGCTTAATGTCCTGACACCTGACATCTTGTCATCTTGTCCTATTTCCGACATCTTGAAAATTACTAAGGGTAGATATCCATATTGACAAGCTATCATGAGTGGTTTTACTTGGTAAAACTTTTCTCTTCAAAAAACGAATGGCTACATTTTCCTAACCAGCTTCTCTTCTCTTACAGCTGCACAAATCCACAAATCTTCCCAATAATTCTGTGAAAGTGATCTGACATTTAGAGGAATTTATAAGATAAATATGTGGTTGATTTTTAATAAGGGATCAAATCTCAGTTCCTCCTATCTGCTTAAGCTATCAGAAAGGTCTGAAGATTTGTGAAGTTTTTCATCCCCCATCTTTTACTGTCTATTGTATTTTTCACCTCTGCAATCTGTTGGTGCATAGACAGAGCTGAGGAGTTTGTCCCATTCAGAACTGGTTTTCATTCTGAGCTGCTGTTAGAGGATGATAAACAGAGATCATAAAACAGTGTCATGTAGATCAGTTTTATACCTTTAAGCTGCTTCCAGCAATTCAACTAACTTTCTGAAGCATGTAAATAGAGTGGTAATCAGTAGATGCAGAGATGTGTTTTTTTGTGAAACTGTTTCCAGTACACTACATACACCCCTAACATCAACACTTAGAAAGAAATGGAAAATGTAAATGCAAGAAGATAATTTTAAAATGTTTGAAGATGAGGGAAACATTCTGGTAAAACTCAATCCTTGTTTATCTTAATAGGAACTAGAAATAAATTAATTTTGGTAGACAAATTGGTATAAGTGGAATTAAACAGAGAACATATCTGGTCTATTAAAGATCATAAATAAAATCAGGAAAGGCAGTTTGCCAATATAAAGGGAAATAATGCATTCCCGGTCTGTAGGTAACTGGGTCCCTTCCAAACTTCAGAGCATAATAAGGCACAGTTCATAGATGTAGTTACGAAGTGACAAATGAATGAAATCCTGAGGCCTAAATAAATTTGTCTGTATGTTTAATAGCCCCTCGTGACGAATCAGTTTAGTTTTGATTTGTCTCAACACTGATTGTCAGAAGCACATGGGAGAAGGGTTGCACATGTGCCACTGGCAGGAGTCAAGATGGGAGAAGGCCCTGTCTCTGGGGTGACTTTGCCAGGCAATCATTTCATGTCTCACATGGGACAGGCAGTCAGCAGGGGAACACCAGACACTGTTCCCTCCAGAGATATTCTCCAACTGGATGGCAAAAGATCTCCACCAATGGACCGCAGAGGAACGCTGGACTGGGTCAATGGACTCCTATCAGCAGGTGGACCTTGTGAGGAGCCAGGGGGAAGTAAAAGTAACTGCATCACAAGCTCTGTGGCTTGGTTTCTTGGGGCTTTGGAGCTGAGGCTTCTTGGTTGGGGCTTTTAAAGTCTGTTGGGTCTTGTGTTCTTGCTTTGGCTCCAGCCTGCTGAGGTCTGCCTCTTGCCATGATCCAGTCCTGTTTTTTGCCCTTTTTGCCCTGGCTCCAGCTTCCCTTTTGGCTCTCCTGCCCTCGCTTGCCCTTGCTTACCTTTGCATACTCGCCTTCCCTCTGGCTGGATGCTTGGCAGGACACTGGCTGACCTCCGAGCCTCGTGCCTAGCCTGTGTCCTGCCCTACCCCTTTGCCCGTCCCAGCTGCCGCCTGTCCTGCCTCCCTGTGTCCCCGGCCAATGCCTGCGTGAGTCACCTGCGTCCAACCCTGCCTGCCTCTCATCCAGCCCACCACCACAATTCCTTCCACAACTCTGTCTGGGGTTCTGGACCTCCTGCCCGATCGCCTCTTCACCGCGTGTCTGGCCATCCATTGCCACGGGAGCTGTGCCTGTGGAGCTGCACCTCTCCGAGAGCTGCGCAGGCCCCCCGGCAGGCAGCGTGCACACCACACCCTCTGTCACTTGGACATCGATGGCACTCCCTGACCTTCTGGTGTTAACACCCGCTTTTCCTCTGTCTGTTTCCCCTCTTTCTCACTCTCTCTCCCCCATCCTTTTACATTTTCCCTCCTCCTTTTCCGTCTTTTCTAGCTCTCTGTAGTAGGGAAATTCCTTTTTCTTTCATTACCAATAAATGGTTCTCAGATACAATGTTGTCTTGGTTTACTTAATTTTGTACTAAACAATTTATTTTTAAAAGAGCTCCTTGCAGCTCCCCACAATGGAACACAACATTCCTACCAAATACATTGATAATGAAGAAACCAATGTAATTGGAGAGTACAGAAAGAAATCAACATGCCATCTAAAAAGATGTAGGTAACAGGAAAATAGATGAACATGACAGCAATGACTCCACCTTCATTAAACCAACAGCACAGATGGTTTACTAGTAAGAATTTGTGTTTGAAGTACACGAAGAATGTTGGAAGTGATACATTATGCAAGGCTTTCTCTCTAAATTCCTCTCTTTTCTTGAAAGGATGCTGGATGGGTCACTAACCCTTACTACCAACAAGACAGGCAGACCAACAGTGTAGCCTCAGTTGAAGAGGTTAATAGCAACTGAAAACCTAACATGTCTCTTGTATGGTGTCAAAACCAGCTAAATATTATAATCTTTTATTATGGTAGCTAGTCTTTAGTTGTGATGAAATCCAGAGAAAATATGTGTGGTGAGTTGACTCTGGCTGGATGCCAGGCACCCACCAAAGTCTCTCTCTCACTCCCCTGCACAGCTGGACGAGAGAGAAAATACAACAAAGGGTTCATGGGTTAAGGTAGGGACAGAGAAAGATCATTCACCAAATACTGTCATGGGCAAAACAGGCTTGAATTTATACTAATAAAATCAGAGCAGGATAACAGGATATAATATATGTCTTTGAGAAGCACCTTCCCTCCACCCCTCCCTCCTTCCCAGCTCCACCTCCTACCCCCCAGCAGACATGGAGACAGGGAATAGGGGTTATGGTCAGTTCATCACATGTTGTTTGTCCCACTGCTCAGGAAGGGGAGTCCTTCCCCTTCTCCAGTGTGGGGTCCCTCCCATAGGAGACAGTTGTCCATGAACTTCTCCAATGTGAGACCATCCCACAGGCAGCAGTCCCTCACAAACTGCTCCAACATGGGTCACTCTTCCACGGGGTGCAGTCCTTCAAGGACACACTGCTCCAGCACAGGTCCCCTATGGGGTCACAAGTCCTTCCAGGAAACCTGCTCCAGTGTGAGCTCCTCTCTCCACAGGTCTGCAGGTCCCTGCCAGGACCCTGCTCCAGCACAGGTCTCCCACTGGTTCACAGCCTCCTCTCAGGCATCCACCTCCTGCGTTGAGGGCTGTGGGTAGATCTCTGCATTCCCATGGATCCTCCATGGGCTGCAGGGGCACAGCTGCCTCACCACAGTCATCACCACGGGCTGCAGGGGAATCTCAGCTCTGGAGCATCTCCTGTTCCCCCTGCACTGACTTTGGTGTCTGCAGAGTTGTTCCTGTCACATATTCACACTCTGCTCTTCTCTGGCCACAACTATATCTGCACAATCACTTTTTTTCTGCTTTCCTAAATACGTTATCACAGAGATATTACTATAATTTCTAATTGGCCGAGCCTTGGCCAGTGGAATGTTCATCTTGGAGTTGGCTGGCATGGACTCTGCTGGAAAATGGGGGAGGTTTCTGGCAGCTTCTCACAGAAGCCACACCTGTAGCGCCCGCCACTACCAACCCAAACCTGGCCATACAAACCCAATAAGATATGTTAAACAGAAACTCACAAAAATATGACAATACTTAATGTATTATTGTAAATTGCAATTCTGAGTTTTAAAAAAAAATCAGAAAAAATAGTAGTGGGGTTTTTAACTGTGTAGCTTTTCAGTATGGTTTAGTATGATACAAATATCTATGACCATCAGTTTTCACTCAAGTGCTTCAAACAAGGAGAGAGCTTAGGGGATTGACTGAAATATTGTTAATGTTTAAACTTTATTTTCTTATATCTGTGGTTCACAGTAATTATGCAGCATTCATTATCTGAGTGAACTTTGTTGTGTTTGAAATAAATAAAAATATTAAAAATAAAGGCTAACTCTTACAAAAACAAATAGATATATTTGAATTTCAGTACTGTATTTCTTTGGAAAATTGTAACTAATTCCTCTTCATCCATACTTGGCCTTTTCTGGTGTTCTTCAAAGAGGAAGATTCACACTTGTGAAGTTCTAGAAGAGAATATAGCATAAAGACCTTTCTAACATATGCAACCATGTGAAGAGTTTCATTTGGTATTATAGAGTCAAACCAGCATTTCATCTCCATAATCCCTATATTGAAAATTTACCTTACTTCATCATTTTCTTTGATGACATATATATGTTTCTATAGTACATGAAGAACAAGGCAGTTTATATTAATGATAAGTAATTTGAAAGTTTTTAATGGATGCTTTAGCCCCATCTAGACCTGAAGAATGTTCTTCAACTGTGTTTGGGTACTTGTAACGCATGCTAAAACAGCACAGTGCAAAAGAAGTGTTATCACACTGAAATTCTCTGCCTAGTTGGCAAGAAAGTACTTTTTATTTTCTATTTTCTGTTACAGAAAACATTCCTAACGTCAAACATCTCTAGCACACCTCTGGATTCCCTGCATATTTTCATTTTACAAAAGAAGCTGTATTGTCCTCTCCTTTTTATATAACAATGGAAAGAAATTAATTCCTTGTGCAGTAAGTACCATAATGATAGTTGAGTAACCTTTGAAGTATGTCAAACAGCTTCTTCAGATAGCATAAGTGAGTAAAGTATATAATGTAAGTCTGATACAGGCATTTAGCTAGAGATTCGCAAGACAAGTTGATAGATGACAATAACAAGTCATTTAACAAATGATCTGCGGTCTCTTTTTCATGCAGAATTAGGAAGGCTTTGTCCTACTTTCAGCTCTTTAACAACTTTGAGCAATTGGCAGCAGGCCAAGATGGATACCTGGAAGTGCATTTGATGCACTGAGAAAGGATTGCATAGCACTCAGGCAAACTGAGAAGAGTCCTGGTGATGAAGAGGGAAATGCTGTTTGTATTTGGAAGTGTTCAATATATTGCCTCATTTTTTCACTTGTTCTCAGAAATCTATTAATGGATTTTTGTTTAGTTCATCATTAATATGCTGAACTCAAGGCATCCAAAAGGGGTTTGTGAAAAAGTAACTTTGAGTCATGAAGTTTGCAGGTAGAGAGCCATCAACAGAGAGGGGGAGGAAAACAATGCCCAGAACTTTTTGCCTGTTTTAATGGCTGCACCAAGTTTTCTGCTAGAGCCTATATCACAGTATCTGTTGTCTAATTATTCAAACTTTCTTGTCTACCTCTTTGAAAGATTTTTATATTTTCCCATGCATCTTAAAATCGGAATTCATATTTTACGGCATGGATAGTAAAAAGTAAATAATCACGTTTTGGCATATTGCCAGTTCATGTCCAGATTTTCATCCACCAGCACTTCCAAGTCCTTCTTGGCAGGGCTGTTCTTTATCTATTCATCCCCCAGCCTGTATTGGTACTGGGGATTGCTGTGACCCAGGTGCAGCACCTTGCACTTGGCCTTGTTAAACCCCATGAGATTCCCCCTCCCTAAGCTTGTCCAAGTCACTCTGGATGGCATCCTGTCCCTCAGGCATGTTAACTGTGTCACTGATCTTTGTATTGTCTGCAGACTTTCTGAGGGTGCACTCAATACTACTGTCTATGCCATTGATGAAAATATTAAACAGTACTGGACCCAACATGGGCCTCTAAGGGACAGCACTTGCCATTGATCTTCATTCGGACACTGAGCTGTTGACCACTGCTCTCTGGATGCAACCATCCAGAAAATTCCATACATACCTAATAGTCCATCCATCAAAATCATCTCTCTTCAATTTAGAGAGTAGGACCATGTGGGGGGACCGTGTCAGAGGCCTGCGTACGGAAGTCCAAATAGGTGACATTGGTAGCCCTTCCCTTGTTCATGGATGGAGTCATTCCACCATAGAAGGCAAGACCATTCCACCACCAGGTTGGTCAAGCAAGACTTGCCCCAGGTGAAGTAGTGCTGGCTGGCTTGAAATTCTTCACTGTCCTCCATGTATGAATTTTTTTTGTAGGCCAGTAGCTAGCAGAGTACCTGCAGGGTCAATACTTGGTCCAGTCCTGTTTAACACCTTCATAAATAATATGGATGATGGGGCACAGTGTGCCCTCTGCAAGGTACAAAAACTGGGAAGAGTGGCAGGTACACCAACGGGTCATGCTGCCATCCAGATGGATTTTGTCAGGCTGGAGAAATGGCCTGACAGGAGCTTCATAAATTTCAACAATGAGAAGTGCACAGTCCTACACCTGGGCAGGAGAAGTTTCATCCACTGCGGTATGCTGGGGGCCACGCAGTTGGAAAGCATCGTGGCAGAAAAGTACATAGGGATCTTGGTGGACTAGACCACAGGCCAGCAGTGAGTCATTGCAATAAAGACAATAAATGGCATAGTGGGCTGCATTAAGTAAGGGATTGCCACCGGGCAGAAGGAGGCAATCCTTCTCCTCTGCTCAGCATCAGTGAGGCCACATCTGAAGTCCTGTGTCCAGTTCTGGGTGCCTCAGTACAAGAGAGACATGAATGTACTGGAGAGAGTCCAGTAGTGGACAGCCGCAATGGAACTCTTGGGCAGCACTCCATCAACACTTCTCCCACCCTAACATATGAATTAGCTGGACAACAGTGTAACTGGCCACCTGAATATGCCTATTCCCACATTAAATCCAAAGGCAAATGAAGAACGGAATGTGGAAGGTGAGTGAAAGAACCCAAATTTTTACCACCAAGGTGCACCCACTGGAGTGAGAAATTACACCATTTTTCAGACCTTTATGTGCTCAGGAGAGTATAGTGCTCACAGTGGAACTTCTGGCTTTTGGCTTTGAAGTTTACATCAGTCAGAGCTGAATGGCTGTAGGTCCATTCCCTTGAGAATTTCCTGCTGAAGATAATAGAAATGAAGTAAGTGAATCTTCCTGACACAAAGACAGGTGTCTGTGTGTACAGCATTCAGCTGGAAGCTGACTATGTTTTGGGTTTCAGGCTGGAGGAGTGGTGGCTCCCTTAAAGACAAGCAGTGGGCAGAAGTGGAAGGTTGTGCCTGTTCCCAGACTCAAGGTGCCATCTGAATGGAATGGACCAGTGCTTTGGGGATTACAATCATCAAAAGCTTGGCAACTCTTTCCTGGGGTGAGATGGAGGGAGTACCTCCCATGCCAAAGGATTTTGTCAAGAAACATAGGCAAGGAAATTGACTGAAAGTAGCGTGGTCTCATGTGCTGCAATCCTACTAGATGTGCTGCGGGATAGGAGAGGGGAGAAAGGCTCTTACCATGGAGACCTTAGGTCAACTGTAGGCTGCCCAGCAGCATCTGAAAAGGAAAGGCTCTTTATTTGAGTCCCAGATCTGCCAGGGCTTTCCAGAGCCAATGGCTCTAGCAAGGCAAGACAGCTGCTGTTGCTCTTTCCTTCCTTGGTCACTGCCTAGAACTGGAAGGACAGGGCAATTTACCCACCCATCTCCCATTTGTGGGAATTCCCTGTCCCACAACAGCAGCCACCAACCTTTAGGACACATCCTTTATCTGCCACATCCATATCTGCATTGAGGTGCTCTAGCAGGTACCAGCTGTAATTCACATCACTGCCAGAGTTATAAAGCCTAATAAAATTAGTCTTTCTCATGATCCCCATACAGTCTCCTCCCACATCAAGATTACAAGTTGACTGAGAATATGGGGAAGGTGTGCACAGAGAGGTTTTAGCTCCAAGTGGGGACTCTCTCCAAGGGCCGTGTGGTTCTGCACAGCCCTGGTTTCCAGACACGCTTGACATCTCACCATTTCACCTCCTTCCTGCAGTAATCAGCATGTGTTTCCATGCCTCAGCTGACAAAGAGTGGAGCATCTGGGAGCGAGAGCAAGAGGCCAGGCAGATCCCCTCACAGGTAGAGCACTGTCAGGGGAAGGACAGTGGCACAAATCCTGGGGTACCCCACAGGCACTACAGTATCCTGCAAAGACATGGACATGGTAGTGAGCACCCTTGCAGCAGGATGGTGCTGGCTCTACAGGGCTGTCAGGCCCAGCCAGGCAGGCAGGCTTGGTGCAAACAAGGCAGCTGAAAGCCTGCATTTCTTCTCCTTTTCTGCAGCACTGCAGCATGCACACCCTTGCTGGCTGCTGCCCTGGGACTCCTGAGATCCTGCCAGGTTGCTGTTGGCTCCTCTCCCTGCCCAGGCAGTCCCTTGTGCTCTTGTAGAAGCCTTTCTCTTCCTCATCCTTGTGAGAAATGAGGCTCTCCTGCAAACTCACATGCTCTCCCTCAGCTGCAGGAGTGTTGCCTCTCTGGGCTGATCTCCTCCAGGTGGTACCCAAGCGAAGAATGTCTGACAGGGCTTCCTCTCTTTCCCTCAAATCTGATGTGATTTTCCCTGTACACCTGTGCAAAATGGGTACTTCCTTCAATCCTCAATAGCACCTGTTAATCAAATATCATTAATATTACCCAACGTGGTAAAAACCTGCAGTTTATGTGATAGTTACCACAGCATTCAATAATCTTTCTCTAAGTACCAGTCTGATATGATGTGAATAAAATTATTTTCAGTGGCTGTAAAAACAAATTGTTAGAATGTGCACAGATTTATTAATTTGGATAATACAAAATTCATTTGCACTATTTAAGGTAAATATGTATATCCTTATACTGGTATAATGTATACTGAACCCTGATGTAGTGTTCCAGTTGGTTCAACAGGTGTTGTATCAGAACTGAAATCCTGTAATGCCCAAATTGATGACCTCCTCTATCTCCAGCAGCTTTAACAGGAAGAATTGAGTACTGACAGTGAAGTACTTGACACACACTTAAAAACACCTGAAAAATAATCTCCCATGATTTTCCAATCAAAATCCTCTTAATCTGCTTATTATATTTCATCTTCTGGTTAGGCACAAGAACAAATAAGTGAAGTAAAATCCTTGCTTCAGCCAACATAAACGAGGAAAATACTTCCTGTGATTCTGTTCTGACCTGATGGGAGTTTGAAAAGAGCCTGGATTACTGATTGTTTGCAGTCTGGCTTTGCTCTATTAATGTGTGCTTTGAGTTTTCTTCTAGTTGCTATGGAGGCTAAGTTCTTTGCCAAGGAAAGAAGACTTGCTTCTTCTCTCTTTCTCACTTCCTCCCTCTCTTGCCCCACTCAGTGAACAGTTATAAGATTGACTATTGGGCACTGACATCTTTTTCTGAAGCACTGCATTGAAAATCAAGTAAATGTATACCAAATGAATTATCGACAATAATTTTTATCTGGTGTCTGACTGATGAGACCAACTAGTATCCTCATGATTTAACCAACTACTGGGTTTGGAATAAATAAACAATTGCAATTGTAATTTTTGTTCCAAAATTTACAATTTTTTCTTTTTCCTCAGTGATGTAAAACGTGGTTTCCTGCTGAGGATAATCTGGGACATTCATCAAAGTGGGGGTCCTGCAAGATCAAGAAGCGTTGTCAGACCTTCTGTCCTTTCTGCTCACTTCCTATGTTTCTTTATGGTTGTGGATTTTCTTCATTTGGCTTTGACTTCTCTATAGGTTATTGAGAACTGTTGTGGGTTCTGAGGTGATATGCAGAATAGAAATCCTATACCTGAGCCTTTTTAGATAGTGATTTTTTTCATTACAACTGACTGAAACAGACTTACTATTTTCTTACTGACTTGCTGCAACCATGGACTCTAGGGTTATACCTAAGAGTACCATTGAATCTTCAGTTATTAATCTTAAAATTCCAGTAAGGCTGTTGATTAATTTTGATTGTTACAATTGCTTTGGAACAGCACTTTTCTTTAGCTGTACAAAGCAATGTATCTTATTACCAGACCTGTGAGATTTGAGCTTTTCATTTGACGTGAATTGAAGAATTTATCCCTGCTGCTTGCTTAAATGTTTCATGTGATTATTTTTTATTAGAATTTATTCATTTTCAAAATCAAATGGCTGCAGAAATGAGGGACATTCATTCCCTGACTGTCCTTCTCCTTCCTGTGTCTACCATGAAGCAAGCTGGGTAAAACTGCAGAGCAATTTAAAGGCTAATTACTAGGTAACTATCTGTTTTACCTACACCTTCAGTGGGCAAATAAGAGGAGATCCCTGCCAGGGTAGATGTCTGCCCTCTTATTTGACCATAATTATTGATGATCTGGATTTCACTTACCTAAGTCTTCAGTGCAACAAGTATAGGTGATATCCCAATTCCACTTCAGTGTGAATATCATCCAGTCTCTTGAGCTGACTGACTGAAAATCTTAGGAAGCTAAATATCTGGTTTGCTGCTCTTTCTTAAGTCCCAGGACTGTGATTGCATTTACTCACCTCGGCTCATACCAAAATTCCAGTCTTTATTAGAAGTCCATGTTAATATAGAATTCCTTAGCACTGGATTTAAATATAATTCACAAATGGGTGATGAAGGATGTGTAAAGATGAAGGCAGCGGTGTGTTTAGGATCTGATTTTGCATTGCTGATCAAGACCTGATCATTCTATAATTACTGTGATAGTAGACACAGAGGAGTGAAACCAGAATTCCGTTATGTTCATGGCTTTTTACATGGCATTGATTCAGGTCTCCTGACCAGTGCAGTCAAAAGGCAAACCTCATTGTAAGCATTTCTTGCAATAGTTACAGTTTTATTTTAAAAGCTCTAATACGTGCATATTACTGGGTATATAAGAAATCTTTTAACTATGTTTCTTCCCTTCATAGAAGCTTAAAACACTTAGAAGATTTCCAAATGCTTTTTAGAGTATCTAAAAAAAAAAAAAAAAAAAAAAAAGGGGTGGGGGAAATTAAAAAAAAAAGGGGTTGGGGGACATTCAGAAAAAAGCTTTTCCAACAACAACTTGAATCTTAATTATTTTTAAGAACCTTCTATTTTTGAATGGCAGTTATGCCTAATCTTCATGGTGTTAGGAGTGCAGTCTGATACATGTCTCTGAAAAGTTACAAAAGACAAAAAGGTATCCTGTATGAAAAGGAAATTCTACATCCCCAAATCCTCCACAGGGAGAAAAAATTTTGTATTTCAAAGGTGGTTTTCTTATCATGTTGCTGTTTCAACCTTCTGAGTGAAGCTCTCTATAAATAAACACAGGCATTCGGGGCTTTTAACTGTAGCTGACCAATGCTTGCAATCCATCTCTTCAATGAAGGTGTAATTCAGTCCCACTGTAGAACAGTGGTAAAGGTGTATTTCCATTTCTATTTCTGCTGCTTCTGAAATATGCTATGAAACACAGATTCTGGATGAGGTGAGGCACAAGTACAATGTGTGTGGTACCGAAGGAAAGAGGATGGGGCTCCTGCAGCCTCAGGGTTCACCAGATACCAGAAGCATTTGACAGATCTCTGGATTTTGACAGATGACTTTTTCTTTACAGAGAGAGGGGAAACAGGGAATGGTTAAGTCAGGCAAGCTTTTTTGTTTGTTTTTTTTTGTTTTTTTTGGGAGAGGCAGGGAAAAAGAGGGAGAGAAACAGCAAATACTAATATAAGCAGATGTTGAGCCTCTGTTATGTGGCAAAAACTTAACCTTTTTTATCTGTCCTTTTCCTGGCCAGGTATTTAGGTCAATTCTCTTTACTGTGTGCATCTACAGATACAATATTTATTACAGTGGGGATCAGACTTTGTATATCTCTGGCTTGCAATAATTATTCTCTCAAAAACTGCCATCAGGTGCTTTTAGTCTAAGTATTTTCGTCTCTCATTATATGTAAGGAATACTTCAAATGTCATTAAAAGAAGTGGCATTTGAAGGCGACAATTTATCTTTCTCAACAAAATTAATTGATGTGTGTGTGGCGAACAAGGAAACAAGGAAATGTTGCCCACTCAGATTTCTATTCAAACAAAGAAAGCTTCTTATCTTTCAAGAGAGAATACTCTGGTGAATATCAGAGATCTTCAAGATTTCCAAATGACCTAAAAAATGTCAAGAATTCTGAGTGATATGTGAGAAACCGTGCTATAAAGAAATGAGCAGTTCAGTAGACGGTCCTTCATGCTTACCAAGCAACACAATACTGTATGCTAAAAAACCTGCTAAAATGCATTTTGTTGCCTCTTAAATGTCCAGTACTTTTTTGTCATATAAAAGGTGAAACATACAGACACATAATGTGTACACATTTTGTGTGACTAGTAGGCAGTGCATAGTTAAAATTTTATCTAAGTCAATATGTGAATAAGCTCTAAATAAGAAAACTTTAAATTAATTGATTCAGTTACCTAATACGGTAAAGCACCTTTTAACATATATTTCAAAATGTTTTGGTTTTTACATACCTAATACGGTAAAGCACCTTTTAACATATATTTCAAAATGTTTTGGTTTTTACAAAGCTCAATAATTTTAGTCACTCAGAAACAAGCATGTATTGTAATTCAGCCAGAACGACAAACTAAGGCCCAAATCCAAACATCTTTAAAACTCAGATACAATCAGATCCAAAGTTTTGGTTCAGCTCATTATAAGACAGCTGCAAAATCTGGATTCTGATGCAGTAACTTCCTCAGAGTTTGTAGTGTCCAGATGTTTGGTGGGGAGTGTTGCTTGTTTGGGTCATTCTAGCATATGTTCTTTGTCTTTATTTTTTTAATATATTCTTATATGTTTATATTCATCTTTTATCTGACATATCTGTTGAGACAGTAAGCTTTATACTGACTGAGTTTGAAACACTGAAATGTCTTTAATCCTGGTTTGAAACAGAGGATAAGCATGATACTGTAGAGAGACTATCTTGCATAAATTTTTGTGAGATTCTGCTACTGGACACTGTCTTGGATTCAGCTTTGAAGTGAACCAATGTATCATTTCAGTGGCTGGAAATCCTCAAGCTCTTGTTACTGCCTTGTAAGACCAACTAAGCTAATCACTGCAAATTTAAAACCATGGAGTAAAAGTATTTTAGAAGTTTTACCTCACTAACAGAATGGTGTCATGTTCATATTCAGTTAATAATGTCATTCAGATTAAAAAATCCAAAGATCCAAAGAAACACAAGTTGTTTTCAAAACTAGGACTGTATATTTGGTGAAAACCACACAGTTTGTAATACACTGGTAGATCAAACATTTACGATTATGAAGATTTTATTCTTCCTTTTTGGAATTGCTTTACTCCGACATGTCAACTCAACTCCCCCATTGTTACTGATTTGTTGCTTCCTTTACATAAGATAATTCCAAAGAGTTGAAAAGTGACATTGTTCTTGAATTATTGTACCTTCTCTGAACTGTTCATGAAAATGAACCTGAAGGGGAAATTCTCTGTCATTTAAACAAATTATATCACTGAAGTAAGTACCTTAATCATACCAGAATACATTTCAAGAAACTTTGTTTTTCTTTCTGATGAAGTTTAGCCCAGAGGCCAAAATCAAGGATGGAGTTCTAGGTCAATTTATCTAATTTAGAAAACAAGTACCCTGTGACTGTAAGTAACTTCCACTAAAAATAGTGACTATTCTCCTGACTCTATAGTATAAGCTGTACAATGTGCAAACAAAACCTTTCTAGGAGAGGCTGTAGGTAAAAATAATTTGCTCTGTGGCATCAAAACATAAAGAGATCATGAATTACCTGCCTCATAAACATACTTCTATTCTGCAACAGAGTACCACAGGTGGTGACCAACGGGAGACAAGGTGGGGAGTACCTCTCATCAGAGAGCCGGAATATGTGACAGTTCTGCATTCTCTCCCTGCTAAAAAGCCATGGGCTGTGAAATAATGTGTGTTGGGGTGGGGAGGGCAGGGCCATTCTTTGTGTGTCTCCCGTGCCCTACGATCAGTGTTCACTTGGAGCGTGCTGTGTTCAGTCAGGATGACTTCATTAACAGGGGACAGTTTCAGTATGTGAAGAAAGGAGGAGCAGTGCCTTCTAAGTCACAGGGATGTTGACAAAACTGAGCTGCACAGGAACAGTGTGCAGACAAATGTTTGGCACCAGAATTACACTCGAGGTCCAGCAATTTAGCTTCTCAAGTCCAGTTAGGCTCTGCAGCCAAAATCACAATGTTCTGACTTCCCAATTTCTAGAGACCTGTATGCCTTTGTATTAGGCTTCAATCTCTGCTCAGTTTAGCCTACTTCATGGTGTATTAGGAGGAACTATTTGCAGTACCCTGAAAAGGTGTAAATATTTGCTTATAAGAAAAGCATTAGATGTGTATTTTCCATAGGAATAAAAAGACAAAATTATTGTATGGGGAGCTGAGCAGGACTTCCAGCTTCTGCAGCTTGGGAAGGTCTGAAAGTATGTATACTGGCTAAACTCCTACTGAGCTGTCTAATATGAAAGATTTTAAAAGGAGGGCTCAGGGACTCTTTCATGTGCCATCTTTACTGGCAATACTATTTAATTTCGTAAGTAGCCTTATTGATTTCTGAGGTAATTCTTGGATGGTAAATTACTGTTTGAAATCTATAAGAAAAGCAAAATTAGATCATAAAGCAGAAGTTACCTTTACAAATATGGGGAATTAAAGCAAGTGGTTTTACAGTGGGCCAAGGAATAGCTGACCTTTTTTTAGATCTCTGCTCATCTAATCCATCTCAGAAAGCAGGGCTCACTCTCTGGCATTTAGCAACAGTGTCAGGGAGTGTACAGAGTGTACTTCCAGCACCAGAGAAGAAGTAGGAGGCTCCTCATTTGCTTTCTTTATGGTTCCTCCTTAAAGAGTGATTCTAGTGTATCTGGCAATCTCCATTCACCTACATGTAGAGACAGAGGCTTGTTGTACTTCTTCATGTACTTTTTCCTGGCAATCTGCTCAATAAGAATTTTTGTATTCCTTCTAGAACATAAACAAGATCAAAGATAACATTTTCCTTATTTCTTAAATTAACTTTTAACTCGTAATAATAGATGTTGAACATTTTGCAGAACAATCACATATGCATGTTAGTGCTACAAAAAAAGGATCCTTCTTTTTCCTGACACGTGATAATTACACAAAAGAAAGGATGGAGAATCGCTTTGGGTGGTACCATAGAGCAGAGCTGCAAGTACTGGAGTCAGATGATAATAAAGAGAAATCAGCATAGGCTGAGCAACTAAAAAAGTTCTTCATGAGTTAGTATCTCAAGAGGCATAGGGAAAACCCTGTCATACGGAATGCTTAACATTTCAGTTTTAACTTTAGACTGCAAAATGCATTGAATGAGGGACTAATCCTGCTCTGGCAGAGGAAGGTACTTATAATGCAACTAATAATTTCAGGGCCAAATTCTCTGCTTGCATAAATAAGCCAAACTCTGCTGAAGTCAAAGGAGACCCACCCTTTCATGCCAACAAAGGATATAGTTTTCCCTGCTACTCTGAATGTAGCACAGTTTTGAATGGGGATCATTAATCCCCATGAAGCAAGAGGCCTATTAGAGTACTTGGCTTTCCAGGAGAGTTTTGGGTTTTTGGTTTGGTTTTGTTTGGGTTTTCCCTCGCATCCCCCTCTCCCCACTATGATGAAAACCTGAATAAGAAAAAGCAAACTGTGGCAAGCTTCCTTTAACCCCCAGTGTGTAGTGATTGTTGACTCTCACAGAAGTCTTTGTCACAGTTGTGTCTCATGAGGCTGGGTGATTTTTTCAAATCAGGTACTGCAAAAAGAATTGCATTCAACTAAAGTCTTTTATTTTTTAATGAATATATTTGATGTAGATAAGGGCATAAATCCACTGAACCAGCATTCTAACTGCATACATATTACTAAACTCCCTTTGTTGGTTTGGTTTGGTTTGGTTTGGTTTGGTTTGGTTTGGTTTGGTTTGGGTTTTTTGGGGGTTTTGGTTTTCATGGGGACTTCTTGTTCTTGTTTTTTAATTTTGTGGTCATGATCCCTTACTGCTTATACTTAGTTTAAACAGCTAAATTGCTCTTCCCTCTCTCTTTCTTCCCTCTGCTTCCACCAGCTTCATTCCAACAAATAATAGGCTCAAATGTGGTATTAAGATGTATCCTGGGAGATCATCTAACCTCACACTTTCAGACCTCTAACTTTCACATGCCTAGAAGCAATTCACAATTTATTTGTTCCTCTTTCTGGCTGCTTTTCAAGGCTTGAGAGTATTATCAAGACTTATTAGCAATTCCAGTGGAGAACTTTTCAGCCTGGAGTGAAAGTTGCTGTCATTGGGTAAACAAAATCGGATCAGATTTAGTCAGAAATAAAAATTAAGACAGCATGAACCTGCTGGTCTGTGATCCCCATCTATTTATGACAACCGTAGGCGTTTGGTTGAGTAGACCCCATCAGAACATTGCTTGAAACCCAAACGGAAAGAACTAAGAGGGATTCAGTGCATCATGCAGGCAGAGGAAGCACACAATTTTTCCAAGCATGTCAGTATATTTTTAACTTCAGATTTGGGATCAGAATGGGCTTGACTCTTTCTTCTGTTCCCCTTCAGACTGGGCAGGACCACTGTATTTAAGAAACTAAGAGAAATCTTGCCACCAACATCAGCAGAAATAGGCAGAAGTGTCCTGCAGACAGACTTGATGGGGACTGCCTACAGTAGCCTTGCAGAGAACAGGAGTTGAAGGGCACACTTTCGCTGCTCAGGATTTTAGCATATCTGCAAACATTTTTCAGTGTGTGGATCTCTCAGGGTGTTAATGCAATGCTCCTGTTCAATGTATTCTGGTCAATTTCAGAAATGACCTCTATCAGGTCACCAGATGTAGTGCAGAGCATTGCTTTCCACTGCCAGAGGAAGGACTGACAAATAGGTCAAGGAGGGACAGACATCCTATTCCTAAGTGTGCACCGATAGCAACACAAGTTGTCAGTCCAGGGTCTCTCTATTTACTGTTGAACACCAAGTTTTTTCATTTTCAATACATAAAAAGCTAGCTGCTCTGACTGGGAAATACCATTTCTTAGTCTAAAACTCTCTGGGCTAGAAGCATTTAAATTGTCAACCACATACTCATGTGGTACGTATGTAACTTACTGCCATATATGTTTTCCACAGTAACGACAGCCAGAAAGTTTCATCAAAACATGCTTTGCAAGAGAGCACTTACCCAATCTAAAAAGTGCTGTTGCGTTCACTGTGTAAATGAATAGTGGAAGAATATAAAGAGTCACACATGCTGACAGCTTCAAGATGGAGTTGAGCATAACCAGCAGGTTCAACAACGAACAAATGTTTCGTAAGCTTCCAGTACAGATTTTGGACCTAAAGTGCCAAATCTGTATTGTTCTACATAGTGTCCAGTTCCGAGCTTCTGCACTGTTCAGTCCCACAGCCCATTTGTCAGCACCTAACTTCTTGCTTCTGTTCTGTGCTTGAAAATAAATAATCATGGTTTGTGCATGCTAACACCTTCCGTACTGTCTATTGCTGCAGTGACTAAAAGCTGGCTTGGCTACCCTTTAAACAGCAGCATCCCACTGATGTCCTCTGGGAGCATGGGACTGCAGTTTCTGTCCAAAGCTGGGGTCTTCAGACAGCATGTTTAGCCCTCCATCTTATTTGCAACATCAAATTAAGGATATGAAGAAACATATCCCTGCATGAAGAACCAACCTCCACCCCAGAATGACGTTACAGGTAGCTGAAAGATCTGTCACAACTACAGGTAGAGAGCTTCCCACCACTACCCATCCTTTCTGCATGATGTAGATCTTGAAATCCAGTTTGTGGTTCATGGGTCTATTGGCCATTTTTTCTAGTCCACCTGGTCTTATTTTTTTTTTTTTTTTTTTTTTTTTTTTTTTTTTTTTTTGATGACTTTATATCTTTTCCTTATTGCCCCCTCCTGCATGTTCTTCTGAAGTTGGCATTTTGCTCTGGTTTTGCGCTTTTGCAGACAGCCTTACCTTGGTCTTGTAGCACTGAGCAAAGTGCCAAGTCTGCCCCGTTGCCCTGTGTGGCCATCCTGCTGGACTGAGCGCAGGCACAAAAGCCTCTTGGCTCATTAATACATATGTATTTCTAGATAAGTATATGCTAGATATAAATGTATGTGTTTTTATATCTGAACTCTTCCTGGCCCAAGGGGCAGAGGCGGGCAATCACAGGGTTGCCTGAGAACATGTGGGTATGATGGTGTCAAGAAATGGCCATCAGCCAATCCTGGTGCAGCACGAAAACATGTTGAACACACCATGTTCAATTACAGGTGCTGATGCCTGATGGTTTTTGTCTTTTCTTTTTATACCCTTTTTACACCCTTTTTATACCCTTTTATACATTTTATACTCTTTCCCTTTCCTTGTACCCTTTACACACACTCCTTGTACCTTAGTCCCACATACCTATAATTCTTGTAGTCTGGTATTTAGCTTAGTTTGGGGGTTTTGCAAAGTGGGAAGACGAAACATTCACAGTAGAAGATCAGGAGCTCTATCCTATCTGGAACTAGAGGCTGCAGCCTTGGATGGAGTCCCTCTCTCTGAAACATATTTTGTGAACTGTACTGTAATTTCCTTTAGGGGGACAATTAGAATAGGGGGACAATTACTTCACCTATTAAGTTTCTTATTGGGGAATTTTAGATAGATCTGCTAATTTACGAGGTCCATAAAAATTGTATATGCGTTTTAAGGGGGGTACTCTCGGCGTGTTTCCACCTTTGATGAGCCATGCACCTAGGATCCTATTAAAATCAAGGTAAATACCCTTTTTCCCTTTACTGCTGTGTCTGCCTCATATTTTTACCAGCTGAAAAGGCAACACACATAAAATGTGTGAAAACACATGTTTTTCCTGTAGCTGTTCTGGTACTGTCAGGGCCCTTTACACTGTGTGGTGTTCATATCCCAGCTCTTTGAGTTGTCTTTGTGGAACGTGCCAGATGCGTACCTATATATATTCAGCCATTTCCCCCTCCCACCCCCTAAGCTGGGAACAAGCAGAAAAGAAGGGTTTGACCCACACAAGCAAACAACATCTCTCTTACATGTTCTACAGCCCTAGAAAAAAATGGGGTGTAGAAGCTGAAACTGCCTCCAGGCAGCTTGAAGTTTTAGGATTGGCACTTACATAACTGATCACACTAGGCCTTACTGAATTTGGCAGCAATGTAGGGGTTGTGTTTTTCACACGGATGAACTGTTCTTGAACAATTTCTCCAATGTATTGAGCACAAACAGGCTTTTCTTCAACATCAAGCGTGCAGGTCTCTTCTCTCTCTTTCGCACCCATTCCTCCCCCTCCCATTGTCCCACCAACAAGTAAAGTTATTGAGACCACAGTGGCGGTGAATTCTGTCCAATAACAACAACAAAAAAAAATTCTAATAGTATAGTGCTGTTAAGGATGGGGAAATGGAAAGAAGTAAATTCAGTGTGGGCTGGGTCACAACACACACAATTGTGCCAGAGGGGGAACACACAAGGTTATTGCCCCGTGCTCACACACTTTGCAGATCAGCAATAACCACAATCCCTGTGGATTAGCAATGCTCCAAAACCAACAGCTCAAATCCCTGACATATTGTGGGCTGCTCACCTGCTGTGCACTGCACTCTCCAGCAGAAAACATGGACGCTGCTGTTCCTTGCCTGGGAACAGGAGGTAATGCAGCTCTGCCCTCCCTATGCAGCATAAGGATTCAAGCCTTCAGAGAAGAATGGAAAAATCTTTCTTTGCTTTACATCCCAGGATACAACAGGCACAGGAGAGGAAGGACAAAATACCTATGATATGCTGAGAGTGGTTGTGTATACTTGACCCACCTTACGTCTAACCTTTGGGTTGTTTTCGAAGTGGTTTCTGTAGTTTTCACTATATGGGCAACACAGGAATAAAAAAGAGTTTTCTCAAATTCTGATAAATAGAAACCATAGCTATTGTTGCAGTTTTAGAGTGCAATATTTTCTAAAAAATGCCAAATAGCTACTGTAAAAGGAATAGGGAAACCGCCACATTCAACAATGGTATCAAATAAATATCAAAAAATAAATTCCTTTTTTTTTCTTTTCATTTGAGGTCATATCAGGCATACATATTGGCAGAACAATAATGTATAAGTTAGTTACTCTTGCTGAATTAGTCTGTGAGGAAATAAAATTTAACAACCCCCATATATTGTGAGTTAACACAAACAGTAAAAACTTGATAGCTCCACCTCTCAGAATTTCCTTTCAGATTTTTTTTTTATATTATTATTTCGCTACCCAGGCATATTTGAATGAAATTTTGGATCTATGGATGCCTAATTTTGGTTACAGTCAATCTGATTTTTGTCATGTATTAAGGTTTCATATTCCCTGCTAGATTTCTTATGGCTGCCTTTGTTAACCTCATAGTTTAATATAAAATCTGTTTCAATGTGATGATTTTACTTGCTATATTTGTATTTTAGCACTTTCAGAGGTGTTTACTTTGAATGCATATGTTGCTCATGTTTTCTGATTTTAGGACATTAGGGCACCAAACTACCTTTTAATATATGAAGAATCTATTTTACCAACCATTTTACATGCCTGTCTTGTTTCTCAACTTCTTGACTTTTTTTGGCTTTTTTCGCAAAAGTAGCAGCATCAAAACTGTAATGAACTAATTACTTGATTATCAGAAATGTTAGCCTAACCACATTACTTAAAACATGAGCAGTAGGTGTTTCTGGACTTTTGAAAATCAGACTATAAATGGGTAAGAAATAAAGCACAGCAGCTTTAAAGAATATCTGAAAGTAACATGAAAGCAGGGAGACACTTCCTAAAAAAGCCCGATGCAGTTGTGCTTAAATAAAACTGTTCCTCATTGAATAGCGAATATTCCCCATAGGAAATTCTAGCAAGATGATGTAAAATAGTTCGGGTGTGGGAGGCCATACCATGAAGCACAGGAAATAGTTGAAATCTTTTGATATGTTTATAATACTAAGTAAATGGGAAATGGCTACAGCTGAGCTTGTCAACTACTTCACAGTCTGGCAGATGGTCACATTTCACTGTCAACATTTCTCTGAAATTGCATACAGAAGCAAGGTGTGCGGGCAGTTCCACAGCCAGTGATGAGGATATTCTCTTAAAGCAACTTGCTTCTAATTTTAAAGTTTTGCTTTGTTATTCACCTCTCTGAGGCTCCTAAATACTCCACACACACTTGTAGTGTGCAAAACCAGTGGGTTTTTCTTTTCATAATAGGGTATGGATGCTCTTTACTGTATTGAACACACTGTTAAAACAACCTGCAGCATCAGCCATGACAATCCTGGAAGACACTTCCATTCCCTCTCTTTTTCTATTTTTAAAACTGATTTCCAAACCACTGGAAACAAAGGAGGAGGTATTTTTCTTCCCTTCCCTTCCCTTCCCTTCCCTTCCCTTCCCTTCCCTTCCCTTCCTTCTCTTCCCTTGCGCACCTTCCTTCCTTCTGCGCCTTCCTTCCACGCCTTCCTTCTCTCTGTCTCTTCTTTTTTTCTGTAAAAGGTCAGCATACCTCCTGTAGGATGCCCCACTGAAGGTAGGTTCGTTTATACATCTCCTCTGATGGAGTCTCTGATACAGAGAGTAATTCAGAGTTGTTTAGAAAGTCTCTGAGTGAGAGGACACTACAACAGAAAACTAAAAGCATTGAGACCCTGATCCAGGAGTGTCTTCTTTGAATGCACTCTTATCTATTCCTGAAACTAGAAGCCTGAATCCAAAACTTACAGTAAGAAGTTAAAAGTTCAAAATGAAGCAAGTTTGCTTGGGATTTTTTATTCCCCAAGCATTGTATAACATCAACTCATTTTTGATAGATTAAAAATGAAGAAAAAAAAAATGCAAACCAAACCAAAAGAACAAAAAAAAATGCTGAAAGATCTCAAAGACTGACTACAAAGGAAGGGCTTTTTATATAGTTATTGTTTTTCCAGTTTCACTGTGTATTGTTTTCATATGGAGGAATGACAGTTCCTGTTCCTATTCCTGCATGGGTGATGTACTTCACAAGTGTGTTTCCCTGCATCTCCAGAAGTGCAGAACAGCCCACATCTGCCTGCCTATGCAGGCTTCTTCGTAAGAGAAATGAGGGCAAGCAGGAAGATGATACACAAACTTCTCTTGGCAACACATGGAAAGAGACCACAGTATTTATGTGGATCTAGGAACCTTATCCCTTGGCTTAGATGCATTTATTGAGTGCTCTTCAGCCACTAGGCAGAACCCAAAACAACATCTGTCCAAAGAGAATTGATACATAATGGGTATTAAGGGAACTATGTACAAAAATGCAAATACTGGGCAACCATTTGATTAACATTAGTTTAAAAAATCTTATACAACACACAGTTTAAGATTAAAGATGATGTTGAATACATGGGAAGAGTTCTTAGCTTGAATGACAGACAACTTTTATATGAAAGAAATGTTTTGATATCCCAAATTATCAATAGCTATAAAGGTCCCTGCTACTTATAATTTTTCAGCTTCCTTGTCCCTTCCTAAATTTGACTTGCAAGCAAGCCACTCCT
Organism: Dasyornis broadbenti; assembly: GCA_013397935.1. Taxonomy (NCBI): domain Eukaryota; kingdom Metazoa; phylum Chordata; class Aves; order Passeriformes; family Dasyornithidae; genus Dasyornis; species Dasyornis broadbenti. Next base: position 792,759 of record VZRN01004184.1, read on the forward strand.
CATTGCATGCAATAAATATGATTATTGCGGTTGGGATACCAAAATATGAAGGTTTTGTGAACTAGAAAAAGTAGGAGTCTGTTTCATGAGTTGGTTTTATTTATTTTTTTTTTTTAATTGAGGGACTTTAGACCTTGCTTCATCCTACAACACAAAAAGCAGTATTGCAGAGTTCACCACAAGCACATCTGAATCCTGAACTGGGACGGGTTGTTGTCTATGTCCCTTTTGTTGTAACTATTATATATTTGCTATAGTTTTCATCCCATCAAAATTGAAAACCCATTTAGCTTGGAACAAAATAGTTGGAATGGGTAAGAATGTTTTCAGTACAATCAGAGCCTTTGTGCTACTCCAATTCTGCCTGAAATTTTTATCTATAATGCAACACTTGCTTATATAATAGGGAAAGTAACCATTTAAACTCAGTACCCTTCAAAATATAGTAAGAGAGATGGTTATTCAAAAGTTCTCAGAGAAAACTCTCGTAGGAAATATATAAGTATGTATATGTATACACACATATCTCTTCATGGTGAGTCTTTTTCAAGGCACTAAGGAAATGCCATTTACTGCTCAAAAAAGGTACATTCTTTGGCCTCAAAGCTACACATGAAAATGTTCACTGTTTATTAGAAAAAGCAAACAACAAAATCTGTTTTTCTTCATTCATGCAGTTTAGTATATGTGAATTTATCATCTCATAGAACATGAGGTAAATCCCCTATACATAACTGAAAATCCCACACAGGTTCTCTTATAACAAGAACATCTTTCTTGTTATAGAGCTCATAAAAAGTCTGCAGGCTTGCCCATAAAACATAGCAGCCTTTAATAGGAGTGCAGCAGACAATCACCTGTTTAGACAACGAAATTGATTCTGCATTCTGACCTCGATGGATTGCTTGCTACCAATGACACAATAAGGGAGAGATATAATTCATATCTTGATGCTCATTATGTATCATGGGTCTTCATTTTGATTGCGTTTTTGCCTTCTGTATCACACAAATGTACTGAAATCTTAGGTATGCCTTAGATGAAGGCAGTGCCAGTCCCACTTGATTAGAAGAATTACGTATGTAAGAAAATGTACTTATGCTTTGAAGTTTTGCGTCCCGGTTGAGCTATACATATCGAGTGGTTGAAAAGTGATTTTTAAAAATTAATTAGAACTGACTTGCTTAGGCCTGCAACCATACAGTTCTTGAATCAAACCTGACCTACATGAACCAGCATCCCCATAACAGCACACTGTTGCTGCTTAATATCTCCTAATACTAACAAGGAAAAATGGTTCATATTAAACTTTTTTGTTATAACAGACACTCTTCTCTTGAAACAATGCCCTAATATCTTAAAAAAACCCCCTATTATTAATCGTTAATATATTTCATACTGGAAAGATTCAGACATGGTCTTCTGATGTTTCAGAAGTTGAGTCTGAAGTCAGAGTAGTATGTTAGAATGGTTTAGCTTTCTAGTATTAAGTGGTGATGTATTTCTATGTATTTGTTACACAGTAAATGACAAAAAATTTAACTACAATATGTCTATATATTTCTACATCTCTCTATGTACCTATATATGTCTTTTATCTTTTTTCCTTCTCCCACAAGCCTAGTTTTGAATGAAAATTAACTAAAACTGACTGTTGCTGTGGAATCTTGTGGGTTTTATTTGAGTGGTATCTGGAAAACAGGTATAAACTGGATTGACTGCATTTTTTCCCTTTCTTCCAATTTTTTACTGGAAAAATCTTCTCTCTGTAAGAAACTCAAATTTTTGGGAATTGCAAATGAATATTGGTGAATATGTAATTCCCAACAAAGCTCAAACATGTTAAATGCTTTTTGTTCCCTTACATGTAAAAAATAAGAACTCTGTCCAATACATTAGCCAAAATTGACAAAGGCCAAAAAAACCCCCAACACAATTGAGGTTTTAAGGTTGTTTTTATTTAGACTGATGGGCTGCAGGCCTTTTATGTATTTTGAAGTTAATATTGCCTGGCAATATAATTAAACATGTCTTTCTTGATTCACTCAGTCTAAATACTAATTTTGATTTAGCCTGAAGGGACTAGTTCAGGAAGAAGTTATGCACCTTTTGCAAAATTTGTAGCCTATCTTAGGAAAGTGCGGAATGCTGCACAAACAAGTAAGAGTCACAAAGACTCCTTATCTATTTATATTAACCCTCCAAGCAGCCTCTGCTCTCATCTCCCCACATAAGGTATGGAAATTCACTCAAGATGGATAATATTTTTATAATGCATTGAAGTGAAGTGTGAAACACTTGTTTTAAGCATATTCTAGCTTTTGTGAATAAATGTAGATTCCCTGGGGTAAATTTTCTATGAAACAATTTTAATTTGCAAAGCTGACAGATTTTGCAAATATGGTTTGCTGTCCTGTTTCATTAGTTACTAATGTATTCACATTCAGAGTTTTGGACGTTGTGTTAATGTGCAGTTTTACAGGGTAATGTTCACTAATCATTCATATACGTCAATAAATTGTCCATGGTTTTTATACATCTCTTTGTACATGCATTTGCAGTTTCCTATATGCATGTTTGTGAACGCAAAACTGCAAAGTACTGGCCAAGTCCATCTCTAGAAAGCGTTTACTTTTCAAATGCAACTTTCATTGATCCTGTTCTTGTTAGGCAGTAGCAGTTAGATGCACTGTAGGTTGGAAGTGATATCACTAAGAGCAGAGGAAAGCAAAAAAGACCAAATCATTCATTGTCTTTCTGGTTTACTGCCTCAAATGCCCTAAATTTAATATATAACATCTCTTGACATCCAAGAGATTTTCCTTTTTATAACTTGAAATTTTAAACAGGTTTTAAGATCACCTTAATTCTTCTAAAAAGCAGTATTCAAAACATACATACAGATCATTAAATAAAGATTTTGTATAACAAAGTCAGGGGTTTCCATTCTTAGAATTTGACTTTGCACTGTGCCACATCTTTGAGAATTTATTTCAGTGAAAGTAAGAACAGTTCTTCATTTGACTGTTATTTACAGTGTTATTCCTCACAGTGTTCCTTCATACTGTTTTTTCAGTAGGCAAAGCAGTCGGCATAAATTAGGCCTATGCAGTTAAGAAGAGCTTTTTAAATGGTGTTCAGATGTCTGTGTTTGTGGAATGCACACATCACAAACTGCAAATGAAGAATAGGTGGTCCCATGATGTCCCACAATGTATTTTCATCTTGGCCTGGAAGGGAATGAGAGAGGAATACACTACTGCTGCTTAGTGGGATGGTTCCTTGGCATTTTTGCTGCAACTCTTAAGCAGTGGTAGAGACAACTTTTTTAGTGTGAATCCTATTAGGCTCAAAATGACTCAAAATAGAGCTCTGAAAACTGGCAACAAACAGTGATGGATGAAGACTTTTGTGGGTAGTTATACTTTCTCTCATTTTTAAATTAAAAGTGGGAAAATTGGAAACAATCTGCAGAATGCAGATCCAAAGCACGTGCTCCCCTAACTTTGTGATTTGGGTTTATATTTTGATAGAGAATACAGCAGATGCTAGCACCTAAGTCCACATCCACTAAAACTGAATGCAAATCACTAGAATCTGGGAGTTATTGGAAACATGATTGTAGTCTGTAGTCAGTCATGATTTGCACCAAGGTAACCAGGATATATTTACCATAAACACTGGAGGTCCTTTCCAGGTCCCTGTCCTTTCTTTTTGTTTTTTTTTACCAAACATTTAACTTCTTACATACTTTGGATGCACTGGGTACCCAAAGCTTCAAGGATTTTATTAAAAGATGCAAAATTTAGTTAAACTTTAATACAAGATCATGCATTTGTAATCAGATTTGACTAATAACTTTTTGTGTTTTTAAAAATATAGTTTGATAACATATAGTAGTTAAAAGTTATAGTGGAGTATACATTCCTCATGCTCACCCTTTCTCTTTTCCTCTCCTTTTTGTTACAGGATGTTCATTTGATGACGAAAAAAATCACCTGCAGAGCAATTTTGGAGTAACTGTTGATGTCTCTATTTGCATAACATCAAAAATACCTTGAGAAATTCTAAGGCAAAAGACAAATTCTAAATAGAGTCTGATTGAAGTGCTTAGAAATCTTTGTGAAGACAAAGTACATTTTGGAAAATATAAGCCTTAAAAGAAACACTTGAACAAGAAACATCTTTACCAACTGCCCCAGTCAAGAAGGTAGAAAGTCTTGTGAAGCCTTTATGCATGCATCTAGCAGTCTAGTTCTGTAGTGCTCGTGAAAGAAGCAGGCTCTGCAGCCTGGAGAACAGCTATCGATCCCTTGGGGAGTCCCTGCTGAGTTACGGAGCACACTGAAGAGCGTTGACATCTGTGCCAACTGTTTAACAGCTGTGGATGGGCATGTTCTACTTTATTTCAGAAAACGCGTAAGTAGAACTGGAAAGTGAATACTCACCTTCCTTCATACTGTGAGATCTTACCCTGCCTAACAGGACTCCTGTTACAGAGGAGGAGGAAGTCTGGTCCACACTACGCTTTCTCAAGGGCTGGAGAGAGTCTCCAGAGTTCCTGCAGTACAACTCTATGGGAATCTAGGAAAAGCTACTGCTAGGCTCATCATTCCTGCTCTTTGTCTATAACTGTTTATGCAAGAGCTGCTGAACTGGATGAGCTGAGCTGCCTGCTTGGCTGAGGGTTTGTCTATCGGACAGACTGTGGCTATGAGTGCTAGTGCAATATCCAGCTCACTTCACTTCCTAACCACCTTTTTGCCTCAGTAATATCCTGTGGCTGTAACACACTCATATTTGAAATTTCAAATGTGAACTTTTTTATCCCAGAAGGCTTCTGCTTTGAAAATTTTGTAAGAGAAGGTGAAAAGGAAAATTCTTAGTGATACAGAACTATAGCTATAGCCCTGAGTATCAACAAATTGAATGCACGTCTTTAAATAAAAAGGTTGTCTGTAGTTTATAATGAGTTTTATTCTTCAGTAAAATGAAATGAAATGAGGGAAGAGATTTACACAGATATACACAAAAAAATTAGCACAATCTTGGACTCATCACAATTGGGCACAACTTTTTACATCTCAGAAAAGAAGGTATTGCTGGCTTTCTTGTCAGGCTCCAATTACTTCACTTCCATGTAGGACTGATCTTCTCTGGCTTCAGAAATGATAATTCAGAAGACTGCATCTGATCCACAGAAATTATGTAGAAATTAGCAGTACAAGTCTATTATCAATAGGCTTCAAGGGCCATAGAATTAACCTGTTAATTTGTTGTTTTCCTTACTTGTTTCCTATCTGAAACATATTTCTATTCAACTCCACCAGATGCTGGCTTTTCTCTCCCCATTTATGTCGATGTTGAACAGAGGCTGATGTAACTGTAGCAACAACATGTTCAAGTGCTACCTGGCAGATATTTGCTGACTTTTCCTAAGTGGAAGGAACCTTGGGAAGAAGAATGCAATTCAAAAGAAATAGTTGTCCTAAATGCAAAGGAAGGAGAGGTTTTAAACTGTGTTGTTTTAAAGACTTCACACTTCAGTTACTTATTCATGTAACAAAACATAAGGCAGATGAGTATTAGTCAGCAGAAAGGGAGGTAGATTTGCTTTGTGGCTAAACTATTTACCAGATGCCTGGTTCAGAGCTTGTTCTTCACGGTACCAGTGACAGTGTTGTCCAGTCAAATTATTGACTATGGCAGTCCTCGCAGCAAGGAATTTCTTCCTAATATCTGATCTAAACCTACTATTACACCTTGTCCTATCACCACATGTCCCTGTCAGAAGTTGCTCTCCAGCCCTCCTGAACACCCCCCTTAGGTACAGGAAGGCTGCTATAAGGTCTCCCTGAAGCCTTCTCTTCTCCAGGCTGAACAACCCCAGCTCTTTCAGCCTGTCTTCACAGAAGATGTGCTACAGCCCCCTGAACAACTCTATGGCCTCCTCTAGACTCACTCCAGCAGGTCCATGTCCTTCCTACATTGCGGGCCCTAGAGCTGGATGCAGTTGTCTTTAATAAACCCCAAAAGCTATATTGCTAAAACGTTATGACAGAATGTAGAAATTGCCATTATTTGTTTTGGAATAAATACCAGACCTCAGGAAAGATTTTTTCAGGTATGCTGTAAGTACACAAAAGTAGAAAAAAAAAAAAGCCTTGGTCTGTGATAGCATGACATCTTAATGCCAGGGGAAAAAAATCACCAAAATGTGCAAACAAATACTTCAGCCATGTCAGAAAGTGCTGTTCTACTGCAACTGAAAATGGCTTGTGGGACTGGAATGTGTAACTGCCTGACAACTCCTGTATCAACAAAGCATTGCCCCTCCATCTTTCAGTAGTGGATAAATACACCGTGCTAAAATACTGAAGTCTGCATCACAAATGATTATTTACAGGTGAGAAAGAAGGTGAATCTCTGTTTCCACTGCTCCTTATATTGTATATTCAAATGCTGTTGGCTGTATTCTGCTCCCACCCCCTTTTCTGCATGATTAAATTTCTTGAAAAGACTTGTGGAAGAGGAAGGAGGTCACAGAGTTTTGCTACCACCTGCCTCTTCCTTCAGCACTCCAGAGGTGACTAAGGATGGCAGATTCAGGGTGAAGAGCAAGTTTCACCCTAAAAGATAGCAGATTTTAAACAGGTATGGGAGAGGCTTCCTTCCCTGAGACCTTGCAGAGCTTTTCCTGGGAAGGATTTACCTTGCCCTATGTAAAAGAATACTAGTGAGTAACTCTGAGACCTGCTGGATTCCGCCCACTGGCTGGGGTTTATATGCTCTCTGACATCACAGACTACATTCACAATTCAAGGGAGTTGTAAGTTTTGTGTGCTTTTGTCATTGCTTTTCCTTAAATGATGATGGAGATATGCTGGAGGAGGGAATCATGGAACTGCCCTGAACTGCTGCACTTTTTACTATTACACATGATCACATATTTTGGCAGCAATGCTGACATCCGCTTCTAGCGTTTCCTAGTTTGGATAAAGGAAACGTTTAAAAAAAAAAAAAACAAAAACAAAAAACCCCAACACAACAACAACACCACCAAACCAAACCAAACCAAAAAACTCCATAGATCCTTTGAAAATCATAGCTCTACTAAATGTAGTCTGAAACTAAATTCAGTACACTATATGTGACTGTTTCCTGATTAGATTGGAAGGATAGAGATTGCTAAGTTACAGATGAGGTGTTAAGGGAATCAGAAATAATTTCTGCATCAGTCTTCCTCTTCAACAAATGTTATGTCTCTTAGTATTTTTAGTATCTCCTGCATATCCTTGGGGAACAGTTGATAGTAAGTTCTTTGGGAAGGTTTTTAAACACTCTATGACAATTTCAACAACTTTTTATTGTGATTAATCCTAGATCTTGTATAGCTAGTTAAGCCTCACCCAGAAAGCCTCACCCAACAGAGTTTATATGTGTTATTATACTTTGGAATGTTAAGTGTTTTAGATGCAGTCTCTGCTGGGAGCTCTTATATAAAGAACAGGTTTTCTCCCATGAAACAAGCAAGTATTCAAAACACAACCCCCCCACCCCACAAAATTCTGAAATTGCACTGTGTTGCTTAACTTTTAACAGTTTGTGGTATAATTTTTTATGAAAAGAAGAACAAATGCTGTCACACTCTGAGTTTTGAAGAAACCAAAATCAAACTTAAACACTTCATCCAATTAGTTAGTTCAGTGTGGCTTTTCTCTGAATTGCTTCCAGTAAACTTTGCAGAAAGATAAATCCATGGATAATTTTCTACTACTGTACTGACTGTAATGGTTTTTTCTACAAAGTAGTTTTAATGTTTAAATATGCATATGATTTGTTTTTTCTTATTCCTTTTACTATGCTGATTTTTGTTTTTTTTGCAACTTGCTTTTTACTAATTCACTGTATTCTGTTACTCTGAAATGGATTCCAAAGACCTCGGAAGATCACTTCTGGAATGACCAGGTGTTTATGGCTGAATGTCTTGAAAGACAGACCACAATGAGATGCAGTGCTGCTAGAGTTAAAAGGTGATTGCCTGCTCAGATTGCCAACACGTGAGATCTGATGGGCACACACAATGCCCAACAAAATGCTTTGAGAGGAGAGGAGAGGAGAGGAGAGGAGAAGAGGAGAGGAGGGGAGGGGAGGNAAATCCTGAGAGTGAAGCACAGACACTGGGGACACTGCTGTCCTTGAGAGGGGAGGACAGGAGAGGAGAGGAGAGGAGAGGACAGGAGAGGAGAGGAGAGGACAGGAGAGGAGAGGAGATGGCAGAGCAGGACACAGGTGAGGTTGTAGCTGTTCTGCTTGCTTCACTGTTTTAGTCATTGATAGTAAGGTATATTTCTAGAGCTTGAATCCCTTTCAGCTTCACCATGATGTTCTAAGGAAAATTATTAACTTTTCAAAAATGAGAATTTTTTACTCACTAACAAATTTAATTTTTCAAACATTGCTGTTTTCTGTATAAACTGCTTCTTCCACTGGTTATTATTTATTTAACTTTAAAGGTTCAAGTCAAAGTCATGCCAGATATTAATTATAAAGACAAATCATGTTTGTTACTTACTACTGACTTTGAATAGTATGTAGTTAAAAATGCAGAACAAAAGGAATCTGAAGATACTCATATGATGTATTTCATCTACCCTGTACCTAAGCTAAATCTGATGGCTGAAAATCATTGTATCATTTGCAAGTGGCAGAGGATAAGAAGGAAAAGCTTGTACTCACATTTTTCATATTCCTTGAAAAATCTTTGGGCTCTTCACTGCCTACACTGAGCAGCAGCTGATATACAGGAATGAAGGGCCTACTTATACTGTAAGACCCTTGAAGGCTCCCACATTCAGCATCCCTCAACCATCCAAGCAGGACCAAATTATCACAACTTTCTACATTTGGGAAAGGATTGTGTACTTACAATACAAGCTGCTCCTCACTGCTTTGAGTTCAAGTTATGCAAGCACCTAAATGGGAACTGAATATCTAAATGGAAATGTCATCCCCTTTGTATCTTCTGAGCAAAACCTGAAACCCTGGAATTAATTTTGTAGAGTACTGAGAACAATGGCTAATGGCCTCTACAATCACTACTGCAGAGGAAAATTTTGGCTGAACATGTCACGTAATTCTGAGAACAATGGAGGGAAATGCCCAAATCCTGAAGTGTTAATTTTAACATCAGCTTACCATGTGTTATGCCTGTTCAGAGGCTCTACCTGAATTTAGAGCCACAAGCATGAAATAATCAGTTTACATAGAAAAGAGAAAGAGACACAGAGCAATCCTTTCTTGTAAGTAATGCTGAGGCAATGTTGCTGGGAGGAAAAGATTAGCTTTTCTAAGAGTGTAACCTGCCTGCATTCTAAATGTGGAGAAAAACATGTCCTTGCTAAGCATGTTATCTTCTGGCCAATGCTGGAAATGGCTTCAAAGTTGTCGTCTTTTTTTTTCTGAACAAGGAGAGTCATTCTCTCCCTACACATGAAGCCTTGATATTTTCTTAGTTCTTAAAAGATCTTACATTTTCCTAAGTCTTCTCAGAGCTCTGGACTGATGATAGCGTGGACTTCCTATATTGTACCTAACAACAGTGTTGTGAGTCTCACAAAAGGATAAGATGCATACTTCTGAATGTACAGTAAGTCCTGTTATTTTCCTTCTGTTTAAACACAGAATGGTTAAATGTCTTCAAGTTTAATTGGGAAGACACTTTCAGAAACCTCCTTCTCTGTCCTCCCTACTTATTAATTCATGACTCTACTGTTGTAAACACAACAGATACATAGCCGTTAGACAACAATGGTAAACTTCCAACATTGCCTGTAGCTATAAAGTTGGGGTGAGAATAGAGAAATCCTACCTTTTGTATGCAAATAACACAGACTTTATAATGTAAGTAAGAACAATTGTCAGTAAAATGTTTCTTGACAATTACATGGATCTTGGTTTCACCTTGAACCCTCATGCCCTTCAGAGAGTTGTAAATGCCAGGAAATGTCCTTCTGATTTCTTAAAAGACAAGCATAATTTGCAACATGAAACTTGTAAACATCTCATTCCTGATAAATTAAATATCGTGTTTTGTCCAGCCAAATGGTGTTTTTTAGACCACACCACTCCATACATACAGAAGCCTAAACCTCTATAATTATATGCTACTAAAATGAAGAACTGCACAATGCATATGTCTTTTCTCAACCATATGTCTGTAGAAAGAAACTCCAGATTCTAGAAATTCATCTGTTACGCATATTCATAGACTATTCCTGGGTGTGCTTGAATAATCAAGCACTTTTCAATTTAAGCTACTATATCTCATGTAGTTGTACTTAAAAGAGGATTTCTGAAACGTTAACCATAGAATTTGTTTGTTATATATATAACAGGTTTTCAAGAATTACCAAATCAAAGAGGTTATAAATCTCAGTGTAAAAGAGCTGTTATGATTTCACATTCAGATCTGAGCCACAAATCCAACATGCCTTCTCTGCATAGGGCAAAGACTTTGTCAACAATGTCTTACATTATGCATAAAAAATGGAGAGAAATGTGGCAGTCTTTAGTCCTTGCACATGCTGCTTCATCAACATAGTTTTATTTAGGATTCCCACATGATTTATTTGGCTCTTCAATGAGGTGCACATTTTCCAGGGATAATCCAAGTATGTAAATATATGTGCCCAGATGCTATGGGAGCATTCAAATAGGCTCACGGTGGAAGCTTTAGGGACGTGTGTAATAACAATACATTTTCTTGTGATTTTGCAAGAGACTTATAGGAGCTGCCACGAACCTTTCACAAGCAGCCAACACAAATTTAGCCAATTTCTTGTTTGATTGCCACAGCTTGCATTTTGACTGTTGTGTTAGCAGATGCTGGAGTTGCACATACTAGCCAAAAACTTTTCAGTGAAGGCTTGAAGGTAACTGAGAGAGGGAGCTGTATGAAGGCGTTTTGCTCTGCTGGCTAAGCACCTGCAGCCTTTACCTCCAGGCAGATGTGGGCAGCACGAGTCACAGCACTATAGCATTTCAGATTAGTGTCCTGGAAATTCTCTTAGGCTTTGCAGGCAAGTATGTCAAGAAAAGCATACCAGTACACCACGGCAGGTGGGGGCTCGTCCCTGGATCTGCACACCCTGCGCCTGCATGACTGGCTATGCCTGTCTGCCTTGTGCTTGCCACAGCGTCCCACCCTTGCCAATAGACCCTGCTCCTGCTTTAACCATCCAGGCCTGCATGGCCCATATCCGCCTGCATACCCCATCCCTGTCTGCGTGTCCCGTGCACGTTTGCGTACCCCATCCCCACCAGCCTCAACCTGGAACGCCCAACCCTGCCTGCACGCTCTGCGCCTGCCCGCGTGCGCCCATCTGTTCCCAAACACCGAGTCCTCGCCTGGTGTCTGTGTGCTCCCCATGGCTGGCAGCACCTCCTGTCGCTGCCCATGCGCTCCGTCCTCTCCTGAGAGCCCCGCCCCCGGGCAGCCCATCCCTGCCCGAGCCTCCGTGTGCACCGTCCACCCCTTTGTCCACCCCTGCCCGCTCCGTCCGAGCCCCAGAGGACCCCCGGGGGCGGACCATCGGCGGCGGCTCCCCGCCTCCCTCCGCGCCGCCCGGCAGCGGGGCGCCGCGCCCCGCGCACCTCCCTGCCCTGCGGGGCCCGGAGGCGCCGCGCNGGCAGCGGCGGGGCACTGCCGCCTCCCCGCTCGCCCTCGCCCTGGGGCTCCTCGCCGTCGCACAGGTAAGGGGGCACGGGGGGCGCCCACCCGCTTCTCCGGGACGGGGCTCCCCCGCTCCTGTAGGGCGGCGAGAGCTCCGCACCTGTGGCCGCTGCGGTGCTCCCGGGCAGGGCAGCGCGGCCGCGGTCGGCTCTTCCTCGGCCGGCAGGTAGCTGCCGCGGCTGACCGCAGCCCCTGCCCGCACGGAGGGCGGGCGGCAGGCTCTGCCGGCTGCTGGGTTTGCCGGGCGGACATCTCCGGGAGCCTGGCTGGGCTCATAGATCTCTGGAACGGAGGATGGAAGGGTCGTTATTATACAAGTTACGATGTTGCAGAGGTTTGGCTAGTGTCGGGCGTGAGGTTCCCAGCCTGCTTCATTGCGGGAAAGTACTCGCCACGATGCAGGGAAACTTAAGAGTCCCCGCCTGCGTTTCTCACACGGGTGTTTTCTTTCTGAAAGTCGAGAGCTGAGCCGGGGCCGTGTCATTGCGTTTCCCTTGTGAGTAATTTACATAATCTAACATGCTTTACAGGTAGTTTGTTTTGCTTAGTCATCAATTTGCTATTACCCAGCTTTTATTTCAGACTCTAGACAAATAGAATAATGATAATTTTTAAAAATCTCACTGAGGATGCACCCCTCTGGACACAATATATGAACTCACTTTCAGCTCTGTCTGTGCCTTAAAGGAAAGGTGTGAACACGGCTTTCTTAAATCGTTCCCATTTGGTTTTGTTATTAAATTATAAAGATTAATTTTGAATAATAAAAGTATAATTTAAATAATAATTACATAATTAATAATAATTTCAGTAATGATCACATTTTTGTATTTAGGGCACTGTCTTTAATCTGTCAAGAAAACAACACATGACACCTTAATTAAAAAAAAAAAAAAAACAAATGTACAGGGTCACTTGAAATAAACTTGGAAACATAATTCTCTATCTTTGTATTTTTGATCTCCTGCTGTGCGTCTGGCATGTGTTTTCTTCTCCCTTGAATGTCTGTAGTAATTATGCATCCATAAGCAGGTTACCCTAGTAATATGAGTAAAGTTTTTAGTTTGGGTAGAGAAACTTTTGTGTTATATTGCTTTGCCTTCTGTCATTGCACCACTTTGGATCCCATACAAGGAAGTTCTTCAAAAGGGGAGTGCCATGAGGGATGAAGTGTGATGCCAACCTGCACCTAAAGGCATATGGCCAGGACTGGACCAGGACTATGTCACTGGAACAGTTGTTGACAAAAGGTTGCAGGTCGCTTTGGTAGCACTGGTATCCTTAGGAGCACCCAGACTGGCCCAGAGAGACCAGTCTCACATGGGATCTGGTGTCTGTTCTGATAAAGGCCTCTAGAACTGTAGTAGCTGTTATCCTGCAAGGGAAACCTCATCTGCCACATCCTTTAATCCTGCCACCAACTCTATTCCCAGGACTGAGATCGAGCTGAGCTCCCCTGGCACTCTGCTCTATCCCTGCTTATCCTGGCCCTTGCACCTGCTTTCTCTCTTTCTTGCAAGCAGTTCTGCTTTGTGGGGAACTAAAATATCTCCTTTTTTTTGTTGTTGTTTTTGCATGCAAAAATAGACTATTCAGGCTTACATTTTAAAATTGTGGAGTGAGAGAGATGCAGTGCAGTCACTTGGGAGCTGAAAAAGACAGGCAGTTTAGTTTTCCTTGGCTTTTATGTTGGATACTTACAAGAATTTCATTTTACAGTTACTGAGATAGTGTTACTCTTGAAATAGCAGTTTGGCACTGCCTCCTGCCTCTGGTCTCAAATTTACACACAGATAGTGTGAATAAAATCAGTTGTCCTCATGGGCAACATTTCCTGGGGCCAAGAACATAATCAGCTCGGGAAGCCTCCTGTTGTTTTTCTTATATTTGTAATGCGAGATAGTGGAATAAATGGGTATTCAAGTTATGTTTTACTGAGCAATCACAGCTTATGTGCATGTATCACAAAGAGATAGATATATATATATATATATATATAAATACATATTAAAAAGCTGCAATTCTGTAATGCTGCATTGATTAGCGTAAAATTTGGAAATAAGGTGAAAAAAATAATCTTCTGGTTTACTAAGTATGACCATATACGCAGGGTTTGGATGATATTTCTATACCATGTTATCGTAGAATGGCTTGGATTGGAAGGGACCTTAAATATCGTCGAGTTCCTAATCCTCTGACATGGACAGGGACACCTTCCATCAGGCTAGGTGTCTCAAAGCCCCATCCAGCCAGATATGGGACAAAAGAGCATGCTAAATATTTTTTTTCTTTTTTTTCTTAAAGGAGAAATAAACTGAGTCTTCAAATTGTGTGTTGTTTTTATTGCTATTTTAACTACTATTTTAAATAGTTATTACTATTTTAAAACTAGGCCAAATTGGGTCTTTTCCCCAGTTATAAATAGGATCTATTAATAATTGTAAGCCTAAACTCTTATTTTCAAGTTCTATTTTCGTATTAAGTACACGTTTGCTTGGGTTGACATGTGCTTCTACTGCATTCTCAGTTCAGTGTTTCTGGGGAATTTCAATTTCCTCTTAATTTTTTCCATAATTTTTAATGGCTATCACCAATTTTTTATATAATTTTGTTCTCTTTTGGGTCTATAAACCAATATATTAGGTTTTAGTGGAACTTCTCTTAATAGAGTGATTCTTTTCACAGGTGTTTTTTTTTTTTAATTTGTGGTTGCAAATTTTAAAATGTGGAAGAGAATGTAGTAGATACTTCAACAAAAGAACCTAAACTAGCTTTTAAAATTGCATTATACATAATAGTTATTGTAGTAGATGCAGTTTTTAGCGCTGCATAAATCATCATGTATGAGCTTCATGGACAAGTGCAGACATTTTCACATGTGTTATGGGTTGACTGGATATGAGAAGGTTTATGTCTGAAAGGGGTGTAAGCAAATGTAGGCCATTGGTAAACAGATTTTGCACACTGGCCATTGTAGTCTTAGACTATTTGAGCCTCATATTTGCTATATGCTATTCTGTTTTGTATGTAAATTGTTGTACTTGCTAGAGTGTACCCTTTTTATGTCCACAACACATGTTACAGGGTAGAAGGAAGGGAAGTGGTAGTGTTTTCTGTATTAGGCAATAGTCATATGGAGAAGAGAGCGTATTTTTAAAATACTTGCATGTAGTGACATAATAGTAAATTATATTAAGCCCCTACCTTTATCCTTCCCCAGCAAAATCCTTACTAAGTGAAAATCCACTGACCTTTGTTCCATTGTCCAGAGAAGACTATAAACTTTCCATTCTATTGAATAAAGTTGAAAATGAAGCCAGTCAAAGCTACTGAAAATACAAATACACTCCCTACATTTGAAAAACTGACCATATTACAGTAAGAAGGTCAAAATACTTCAACCTGGAGTAATTTCAGATAAGACTGCAGGAAAAATATTAGATGAGGACAAAATGTTAGGATACAAGTACTGTATTTATATGGGTCAGCTAGTCAGACAGCACTGAAGTATCATCATGCCCCTATTTGTTTCATATAGAAACATCATGAAACCAGTTTGTACCCATCAAAACAATTTTGTAGTGTGTTTTTATAAATTTTGGAAGCATTGTGATCAAAATTATGTTGATGAACCTAATTGTGGCTGGCAGTGTTAAATTTGAGCAAACTCAAAAGTAGTTTCATCTTGTTGTGGAAGGTTTAAATAAACTTTTGTTACTTTAATGACTGGAGGTTTTGTTTGAGCTTTTTAACAGATCAAATGGGTTATTGGTTATACTGTCAATCCAAGGCAGGAAATCAGCAAGGTATATTTATTTTACATCATCATCTGACACAGCACATCTTGTTTCACCCTCCCCTTCTAATTACAATCACAGAATCATAGACTGGATATGGTTGGCAGAGACCTCTAGACATCATCCTGTCCAATTCCCCCAGCTGAACAGGGTCCCATAGAGCCAACTGCCCAGGATTGTGTCCAGACATATTTTGACTGTCTTCAGGGAAGGAGACTCCATGACATCTCCAGGAAACGTTTTCCAGGGCTCACCCTCAGTGTGTCCTGATGCCCAGAAGGAACCTCCCATGTTGCAGTCTGCAGCCATTGCCTCTTACCGTGTTGCTGGGGGCCACTCAAGAGCCTGACTCTGTCTTTTTTGCACCCTCCCTTAAAGTATTTATATATATTAATAATATCTCACCAAGCCCTCTTTACTCCAGGCCGCACAGTGCCCCTCAGCCTGTCAGTGCAGTCCGCTCATCGTTTTGTGGCCATTTGCTGGACTCTCTTTAGTATGTCCATCTTGTGTGCTGGAGAGCCTAGAACTGGACATAAGTCTCCGGGCATAGCCTCATCAGTGCTGAGTCAAAGGGAAGGATCACCTCCCTCCAACTGCTGGCAGTCATTTGATTAATGCAGCCCAGGATAGCATTTGCCTTCTCTACTACAAGGGAACATTACTGGCTGATCATCAGTTTTGTGTCTACCAGCTCTGACCCTGCCCAATCCTTTTCTGCAGAGCTGCTCTTTCCTTAAAAATTTGATAAAGAGAGGACTTTGGTCTAGCATTTTACCATGATAGGCTAGCTTCAACCTTTACTACACCTGGCTTCAACCAAATGTATTTAGGAAAGTTTAATGAAAATGTGTAGTGCTGTTTCTGAGAATTCAGGTGTATGGGAGAAAATTTAATTTAAAGCAGACCTTTCTTTCATGAAAACCTTAAGTCCCCTTCGTTTCTTTGTGAAGAAGGGTTAAATATTTAGCAAGAGAAAGGCCTTGCACTGGAGATGTAGATTTCTTAAATTATGAAAGTGAGAATAAGTTTGCTTGTTACAGGTCTCTGAGCATTCATTGCCTGCAGCTCGCTAGAGATTTAAGCCGCCAACATTTTCACACATTTTCACAGGCCATATGTGAATATGTGTGTACGTCAGGGAAAGAAGCAATACTTCCTCTTCTCTTGTTGCACCAAAGTCAGATTATTCACAAACTGCTATTACATCTGGATCCTACAGCAGGCATGTTTTCATCTGGACATGTACAAAAGTAGCATGAATGAAGGGTTTGTGAATTCTAACTGCTGATTGGAAAAAGAGCTACAAGAGGTTCAGAGATGAACAGAGGGGATGGGAATATCTTAGCTCTGGTCTGATTGTACAGTTTCTGACAAGATCTCTGAAAGTATTAGTGGTTGCTTTCTTGTAGGACCCCAATAAACCCCTCTTTTATGATAGCAGTAGTCTCTGAAGAGGAAGGGAAAAGAGGAAGTCAAACTATATTTCTATGGTGTCAATTGGATTTGAAATTTTATCTCTTTCCTCATTTACATATGAATGCCAAATTTCACACTCTTAAAAATACTGCCATTTTCATGAGTATTTCCTGCAATGATTGGGTTGATAACGATTCCATACAGTTAAGTACAGACAAGGAATATTCTGTAATCATTAATGAGTGATGGCAGAATTGTTTGATGAATATATTCTTCAAAAAGTGGAGGTATAATTTTTGATAATCTGTATTAGATTGCTAATATCATGTTCCAGAAAACCTGTGCATTAAAATGCATCTCTGTTCTTGGTGTAGGAGTTCACATTGGGTGCACAAAGTGAACACTACTCAGTCTCAGAGGATGTAAATTATTGCTGCTAGTTTTTCCCAAGCATGAAGGAATTTTTTGTAGCGATTAGATAGGCCTGTGTTTTGTATTAGGAGTTTTGAAAATCTTGGTTAGAAATTGAACGTTTTCCTTAAACTTTTCTTAGACTTTCATGTAACATGAAAAAGAAAAAAAAATGTTCAGTGTGCAATCCATACTTCAATAATTTTAATCTTTAGTGCCCCTTTTTAATTTTTTTCTTCTAAATTTGTTTTGTTTTAATAAAAAACACAATCAAGTATGCCTTGCCTGTGATCTAGAAGATTATGAAAAGTGATGAAGTCTTCTATTGAGATGACGTATTGTGAATAGACTAACAGATCATTAGCTGGATTTTGCACCACTGTGTTTATTCCCTGTATGCTTTTGGTCCTGAATTTTAAATCATCCTGTAACAGCCCAAGTACATGAGTACGTGTTGCTGTTGTACACCTTAAGGTACGTTGAATTCTGAAACTGCAGTTGTGTCCCAGCTGCAAGCAAGATGTTTCTGTTACAGTAAGCAATGTAATGGCAATGTAACATGTCGTTTACAAGACTTGGTGAATAATGCCATGTGCATCTGAGTCATGCCCCTATTAAATTTAATTAAACTCTTTATACCCTTTGCAGTCTTAAGGGTGTAATTTTTATGCCTTTTGAGAGAAATGTGCAGTCAGCATAATTGTTGAACATGTATGTACAAGGAAATTTACCCTTAAAGACGGGGAGAAGTGGAAAGTAAAGAGGTAATTCAAAGCCTTTTGGAAATGTATCTGTTGGAGCTGCAGAAGTTATCTTAGAATAAATTGTGGCATGACTAGATCACAGGTGTTGTTTGACCCCCAGTTACATTTCTACAAGTGGAAGAAGGAAAAAAAGGAGAGAAAAAAAGATGCTACATCACTTGGACTGAACGTATAGGGGAAATCATATATTATAACAATGAGTTCTGCTGGACTACAGAAAGCCTGTTTTTTTCAGCATATTCTACTGAGTGGACAAAAGCAGTATTATATGTGCTGCTTACACACCAGTTTGAGACTGGTGTGGGAATGGAGGGGGTGATCTGACAGGACTGTCTCATCTTGGCCAATAATATCCATCAGAGGAATTAAACAAAGCCTATTCTTGCATCCATGCTTCAGATTTTTCATAGTTTTATATGGCTAGATGCCATAAATAATGACTGCATTACATCAGTCCCAGATATTGCTTGTGGAGTGTTGTTTGATACTGCTACTTTTGACTCAACCAAGTGTTTCCAGAATTTTAATCTGTGTATCTGTATTTTTTTTTTCAAACTGAGCCCATATATGTCTATTCTTCCAATAAGGCATTTAATAATGGAAGAGTGGATTTATACAAAACTGCCTATAATTGTTTCATTTAGTTTTGTTTAGACTTGCAGATTAAGTGGGCATATGTATTCATTAAACAGAAAGACCTGCTTGTGGATTTTGACATTGTTATAATAATAATGCCACTCTCTGTGTAACTCAGGTGTCTGCAGAAAACAGTTTGTCATTGCACTGTAATTTTTTGTTTTTTTGATTATATGAAGAGTTGATATGAAGGAAGGACTTTATATATAAGAATGTCATTACTAAGTAATATAATACCCAAACTCTAGTCTTGTGTGGCTGCATCCTTTATTTTCTTTTATTTTATTTCTCTCAGTGTTTTTTTTAGAGGAAATAGAGGGGAACCACACACATCCTGGTTTACACTAACTCCCAATGAAATGACTGAGCTGAGATTGTCATCTTTTTCTTATTTCTATGGGCTTGGCTAAGCTTTTTGTGGTAGGACTATGCAAATGAAGAAAGGAAGTTGTGGTTTTTTTTTTTTTTTTTTTAACAGACAACTTACACTTCAAGAGTAAATGAGCATAGTGAAATAAGAACTATATAATTTGGGGTTTTGAGCCAAAGACTAGGAAATGGCCTTATAAAAATGGCATTGTTTCATTTATTTAATTTTCCTGATGTACCTCTGTTTGAAACAGTGTGCTTGTAAAACATACATGTCTTCAATGGCAAATTTTAAACATACTTGCCCTGGGTAAATCATAGTTTGTAGTGTAGAAAGGATTTATTATTTGATGACTGGCTTTTTCAAGGAAGTTGAGCATAGGGGTTACCCAAGTGGCATTAATGTCTAATATTATTTGGAAAGCTGACTTTAACTTCTTACTGCAGTTACAGAGAAGTCTACTAGGCACTGAACAGCTATGCAGTGAAGAATGTTGTATCTGCTAGAAAAGACACACACAACATGAAACCAGGAAAACTTGATGGCTTGTGCTGTTCAGAGTAAGAAATACAGCAGAATTCATCAGACAGGAAGTCGTTTCTGCATTTCCCTTGACTGACTAACACCAACCTGTGTCAATCAGGGGACAGCAAGATGAAAAGAGATGAGTTTAATATTTCAGATAGTGTGCTGTCTTAGCTTTGTCCCGTTTTTAATGGGGGGGGGCGACAAAGATGGCTCCTGTGTGAAGTTTCTTGAAGCCTTCACCATGTCCAGCTCTGAGATGATGGACATGCTGCTGGCCAAGCCTGGGCCAATTAGAGATGTTGGTTACACCTCTGTGAAAAACATATTTAAGAAGAAATCAAAACAGTGGGTACACACACTTCCTTTTAGCCAGAGGAGGAGGAGGAGTAGGTGAGAGTATGTGAGGGAAAACAACGTGGAGAGACCAAGGTCAGTGGAGAAGGAGGGGGAGAGGGAGCTGCAGGTGCCAGAGCTCTGCAGCCTCTGCAGGCCGTGGTGAGGCCTGTGGTGAAGCAGGGGGTGTCCCTGCAGCCCATGGGGGATGCTGCAATCCCCTCGGCCATGCCCATGCCAGAGCGAGTGGATGCCTGGCAGAGGCCGTGGTCCAGAGGGAGTCCTAGTGGAGAAACAGGCCTTGACTTGCACCCTGAGACTGAACTGAGTGCCCCACATGGAGTGGGTGGGTGCCAGAGAGAGAGAGGGAGAGAGAGGTCCAGCAGAAGTCCAGTAAAGAGAAGGAACCTTGCTCCCGAGATGGAAAATGCCTCATTCAGAGGCCTATACCCCGTGGAAGAGGGACCCCACACCACAGCAGTTTTGGGGAGACTGCTTGCCTGTGGGGATACCATTGCGTTGTAGCAGTGTCAGGTGGGCTGCTGCTTTTGAGACCCATGGCTAAACAGAGGAAAAGAGCCTCTTCCCTGGGCAGTGGAAGTAGATCTGGGTGATGAACTGACCTACAACCCCCTCTTCCCTGTGCATTGTTCCCCTGTGCAGCTGCCGGGAAGGAGGGAAGGGGGTCAGTAGAGTAGAGAAATGATGTCTTTGAAGGGTTTATTTTACTTCTCATTTACTCCTCTGACTCTGGTAGTAATAAAATCACTTTTGCAACTCTTGAAGTTAAGTCCTGTTTTGCCCATTTCAGTGCTTCTTTTCCCAGGTTTCCTTATCTCAACTCATGAGCCCTGGGTGTGGGTGTGTAAATTTGGGGGTACCTGGCATTTGGCCAGGGTCAAACCATGACAGATAGATAGTATAAAAATGAATAGCCTGTTGATAGTGGGAAAAATGACCGTACTAGATGCATACGTGAATAGGAAATCCAGAAAATTATTAGATGTGGTGCTAAAAGACAGTTTTGGGAAATGATTTTAAAGCCATAGTTGAACATTTTTTAAAGAAATGTCTACTTAACGAAAGAAAATTTTTCTTAGGAGGACTTTACTATTAGAGATTTTAGAAATTTTAAAAACTGTTCCTATTCTTTTTGAAGCATTTATTTTCATTATGTTTAAACTAAAAAAAAAAAAAAAAACAAAACCAAAAAAAACCAAAACAAACCCAAAACCAAGAAACCAGCATCATCACACTCAATTTTTTTTTTTTTTTCTGTAATTATCTGAAACTTTGTACTTCATACCTCGTCAAAGTGGACCATTCTCAAATTAATTTAACTAGTGAGACCTGAAAGCTGTTCATAAGGTTTTGGCAGAGGGTGAGTGGTGTTTGGATCTTGATTTTCTCCCCAGATTTATAAGATTACTTGAGGGGTAAGAGTCTGTTTATTTGTTTGTTTATTTTTCTTGTTACCTTTTTTCTTTTTTAACTGTAACAATATATCTGATTGAATTTTCTGTAACAAAGGAGCATGGATTTCTGGTCAGCCTTAAAATGTTAAAATTGGCATATTTTAGCCATGTGTCCTTATTTCCGTCTCTCTTGAAATTAAGGTGATGGGGCTGTCCTCAAACGTTTATATAAATTAACTTTTTGCATTGAGTCAGAAATAATTTTTCAAGAAATTGTAACAAGGCTTCTTCTGCTTTCTTTTCTTTTTATTCCTTTCCTTTCCATCTCCATTTCCCTTTCCCTTTCCCTTTCCTTTCCCACCTCTCTCCTTTCTTTTCTCTTTTAAACTTTTAGAAGAATTTTGTACCTAGAACAACGTATGTCAATTTTAAAGTAGTTGTCCGGGAATAGAGACATAGCATCAAAATTATTTTCAGCTCTAAAGAATAATTATAACTCCAGAGTCTTCCCACATGTCCAGCACTGGCATGCTGCTTTTAATTGTTTTTGATGAAAAGGAAGGAAAACTGATATTTTAACAGGATTTCTCAAATGTTCTGTGTTGTGGAGCATTGCTTTTCCTGGTTTTGGGACTGCATATTTTCCTGTCAGATCACGCATAAAGAATTCTGTATTTTGGAGTGCAGTTAAAATGAGTGTTTTCTAGTTCCCTTTCAAACTGGTTTAGTACCAAGAAAAATGATTCACCTATGAGGTATGCCATTTATGTGACATCAGGCCTCCAGCAAAGTGAGAAGATAGTGAAAAACCTCAGTTCATTAAAATAGCTTGAAACATTTGTATAAGAACAATGAAGGAAAGAACTTGGGCAGTAAAGGATGGACTAGTTTTGTTTTTAAATGATTATTAATTTTTAACTGATCCTATCCTTTATATCCTTTGACATTGTACTAACACTGTGTCAATACTAGGAGGAAAATAGGTATGTGTTGAAAAAATGTGGTAAACCCTCTAAATATGTACTTTATGCCAGGGTTTTGGCATTCACTGCTGCCTATATTGCTATTGATGTGATGTTGTGTTTTTGAAAGCTTAACTTATTCCTATCTATACGAAGCTGAAGATCTGTTTCTGTATGAATCATTGGTTTGACTTAGTTTCATGCAGAGATTCAGCTCTGGCCTGTGTCTGATTTTGTATAGAGTAAGTTCTGTCTGAGAAAACCTGAGGGCTTGAATCTTCCTAGGACCACTGAAAAGTTCAAGACAAGATGAAAACATGGAAAGAGACTAAATATAAAGCTGTTCCCTGGGCTTTTTATAAATGTATATTTAGAGTGCTGTCAGGCTCCTGTAGTAACCTAATGGGATTTTCACTATAATAGAACATTTTCTGAAACAGTGACCATCATTACAGAAGAAGGTTGTCAAATTACAAGGCTACTGTGGGCATGTAATATAGTTAAACTCAATAGTTCATAAACCTATTTACAAAATCCCATTGTTAAGTAGATTGTTAGTTTGCAATACATACAATCAAAAAGTACTTAATCATGTAATGATTGATTTTGGAGGGTTTGTGGAGTGTTTTTGTTTGTTTGCTTTGAAAGACCTCTTGTGATTAATGTGAGAGTTAAAACATGTTTTGCATCTGATGAAGTCACTCAAGTCCAGTCTTTGAACAATCACCACCTTATCAACTAGTCCCTGGCACTTGGAATACATTTTGTGTTCCTGTGGTCAAATTGTATCCAATATTCAGCAAATGAATTTCAGTTAAAAAAGAAGGCATGGAAAAGTTTATTTTTGCATTTATTTTATTATCTTTTACTCTCTGAAAGGTCTTAATCTGTCCCACAGGAAAAAAAAGAATGCATCTCTTACCTGAGGGGAAAAAAAATTGCAGAAATATAATTTTGCAAATACTTCTATTTAATACTCTCTTATGAAGATTTACCTGTGATCATGCAGCTGAAAGTTGGGGTTTGTATGTTTGCTTTCTATTCTAAATTTTGTAGTCATGTCCTTCTATTGACTGGATTTGCAGCAATGGTGGATAAGGGAAGAGGAACTGATGTCATCTACCTGGGCTTCTGCAAAGCATTTGGTACTGTTGTGCACAACATCCTTGAGTCTAAAATGGAGAGACAAGAATTCGATGGATGGACCTCTCTGTGGGTAAGGGGTTGGCTGGATGGTTACATTCATAGCATCACAGAATCATTTAGTTTGGAAAAGAACTCCAAGGACATCAAATCCAATCTTTAACTGATCACCACCTTATCAGCTAGTCCCTGGCATTAAATCCATGTCCAGTCATTTCTTGAATACTTGTGGGATGGTGACTCCACTGTTGACAGCTCTTTCCATGAAGAAATTCTTCCTGGTCCAACTTGAACCTCCCCTGGAGCAGCTTGAGGACATTTCCTCTTGTCCTGTCACTGCTTGTTTGGGAGAAGATGCCAACCCCCACCTGGCTGCAGCCTCCTTTCAGATAGCTGAAGAGAGCAATACAGACTCCCCTCAGTTTCCTTTTTATCCTGGCTAAACAACCGCTGCTCACTCAGCTGCTCCTCGTAGGACTTACTCTCTAGGCCCATCACCAGCTTCATTGCCCTGCTCTGGACACTCCCCAGAACTGCAGCCAAAGCCTCCGTGTCTGGGTGGAGACCAGTAATGTGTGGCATTCCTTGGGGATCAGTATTGGGACCAGTATTATTTAACATCTTCGTTAGAGACAGAGATGGTGGGACTAAGTAAACCCTGAAAGCTTGCAGATGAAACCAGGCTATGTGATGCAGTTGATGCACTGGAGAGCTGGGATGCCATCCACAGGGACCTTGACAGGCTTGAGAGGTGGGTCTGTGCAAACCTCATGAAGATCAGCAAGGCCCAGTACAGGGTCCTGCACCTCGATTGGGGCAATCTCATCCATAGGTACAGGCTTGCAGAGAATGGATTGAGAGCAGGCCTGAGAAAAAGGGCTTGGCAGTAGTGGTGGATGATAAACTGATTATGAGCCAGCAACATGTTCTCACAGCCCAGAAAGCCAGCTGTATCCAGGGTTGCGTCAAAAGCAGCATGACCTGCTCAAAGGAAGGGATTCTGCCCCTCTGCTCTTGCGAGATCCTTCCTGGAGTGCCCTCAACACAGGCCTTCAACAGAGGAAGAACATGGACCTGTTGCAGCTGGTCCAGAGAAGGGCCACAAAAATGGTCAGAGGGCTGGAGCATCTCTGCTATAAAGACAGGCTAAAGGAGTTGGGGCTGTTCAGGCTGGAGAAGGAAGGCTCTGAGGAGACCATGTAGCAGCCCTCCAGCATCCACAGGATATTTACAGAAGGCTGGAGAGAGATGTAATGAAAGAATTCTTATGCAGCTAATTATCTGAGGAGGCAGGAATCCTAAACTGTTGATGTTATTTGTGTGTTTCTTCTTCTAAGCAATTGTGAGGAAGCAGATGAAATTTAATTCTTATTTTTTCTCCTACGAAATAGTTGTCCTGGACCACTGAGGTGCCTGTTTGTTTTTAAACAAAAATTTAGAGTTAGCTATAAAGACAGCACCGAGTTTTAAATTATTATACAGTGGCTGTGTTACTGAAATAGAGACAAAATATTTGGAATAATTGTAAAGTATGTATGTAATAAAAGTGGACAAATAAAATTTTGATATAGCTGTTGCACTGTCAAGCCACAAGATAAATTTACTGGCTGCTATACCAGAAACAAGTCTGTAAGTTTCCAGTTTAATGGAAAATTCCCCTTGTAATGTATAGCAATATTAGTAACTTTTCTGTTTAAAGCTGTTCTTAAAAGGTTAAAGTTCAATATTTTGCATGTGTGTGTTACATAAAGAGGACGGAGCAAGACATAGTTACATGTCATATGTAGTAGGGGAGTGCTGAATTTTCCATTTGAACTGGCTGATCGAGCCTTTGAAGAGAATGAGAAGAGATAGTCACTTGCAGAAAAATCTCATTCCGTGTTGGTTTTAGGTTAGTGAAATAGGTGGCAAAGCTTCACTTCGCTGAGTACTGTATCTTGCAACAAGGAGACAGGGTTGGTATGGACTAATTAGAAAAGGATGCAAGTATCAAAACAAGTAGAATGTGGCTAAAAGATGAAGCAGATTAGTCTTACAAAGAAGAAATACAGGGGAGAGAAATACAGTTGTGTATTTGGAACTCAAAGAAAAGAGATGGAGCTTTTGTGTTTCATTAAACTCTGATACTCATTTAGAATATTGTACACCAAACATTTACTTGCATGTCTGATGGACAAGACAGCATTCTGTATGTTGCCCATTTCCGTGTCAAGAGGGGAAAACACGTTCAATAGCACCACAGGAAAAAGACTGCTGCTTGTATATGTCATACCTGTTAAACACTGGTGGATGGACAAAACGTCAGAATGCAAGGAGGATGTTGCACCTGCAACTCACTAGTGTTTTCCTTTAGACAGTTAACTGGAGCCTCTTAAAAACCTTTTACTTCCAGACTTTTCTTTCTGCCCCCATATAACTCTACTCATAGAAGGTGATATTTTATTAGTAGATCCTGCTGCAGGATCAAGCTGAGGTCTTGAATTTCTAATATTTTTATAGTACACTATAGCATTCTTTACGTGGCTTTTCTAGTTGTAAAACAGCGATGAGGCTTCATATTGTCTTGTGTCTTATATTTTTTGTGTGGTTTCAAAGCAGGAATTTGTGTGTTCTTTAGGAAGTACACAGCACAACCTAGTTCTTGACAAAGTTATTCAGAAGAAATTGCAATTTAAATAATTACTGTGAAAAGCACAGGCTTTAATGGCAGAATCTCTGCTAGCTGCATTTTTGCTAGCTGAGTGTTTTCGGATTACAGGATTAACACCTGAAAATGATGTTTAAAATACTTGAAGTTAGATTTTTCCACATGTCAGCTCTGAAACTCAACTTAGCATCTGCTGGGAGCATTTTTCTTACTTGTAATAACAAGATTATATGTCTCCTCCCCGGAGTCTTCATAGTGTAAAGAATCAGTCATGAGCACATATCCTTCAAAATCTTTCTCAGTGTTCTTGCCATCGTTATCCCTGCTTTAGTCATGATACTCAGCTTTTTCCAAATTTACAGCTACTGATAAATTTGTCTGTAATGCTGGATAAAATCATAGTCTGGAAAGCAATTTCTAGAAAAAAAATTAGGAAGAAACTTCCTCTTTTTTTAATACTGTACTATCATGCTTTTGTTAACCCTTTGTAGCTTAGCTGAAATACAAGAGACAGAAAGCAAAGAACTGACAGTACATAATTTCTTCTGGAGACACCACCTTCACAAAAAATTGCATCTACAATTCTTCATATATGTGTATGTGTCTAGCTGATTGTCTGCATAATACAGAAACCTTATTTTGACCAAGATTAGAAGTGGGAATATTGAAATTGATAGCTGTACTTCATTTCCAAGAAAGAGAAATTCTAAAAATGAGAAAATTCTAAAAATGAGAAAAATGATGGTTCAGAGGACGTTATGGAAACAGAATAGAGGATAACCCTGGATTTTCACTTAAGGAATTCCTCTAGCAACATACATGAGCAGGCACAGGAATCTCACTGGAAATGCTTTGAATAGTTATATGCAGTAATACATTGCACGTTGGAAAAAGGTATTGAGGCAAGTTGGACAGAAGCAATTAGCTGAGAAGGTAACCAGATCTTTAATATGATAAATACTTAAATAACTTCTTACAATGTCCTTTAATCTTTTGAGGTAGGTATTTCCTTCCCCCCCCCACCCACCCCACCCCCAAAGCCTTTAACTAAACATTTATTTATTCTGATGCAGCTTTTAGACTAGGAATTGTCTTGACTACCAATTCATACACTAGATCAAGAAATAAACAAAGCGAAAAGTGATTAGTTTAATGTTTTCAGTATTTTATTTTCACAGAATTGCTGTAACCATTGTACTCTGTTTTCATATGCTTTTCTCTTATTCATCTCCTACCTTTTCAAGACTGCTAGCAAAAATAAACAATTTTTCCTACAGTGAAGTAATATGTCTTGCTGAAAGCAAAGTTTTATACAAAGACTTAATCATATTAATGATACAGAACCAGTGAGGACTTTGTTCCTTCTTAACTTTGAATAAGAGCATGACAGGCAAGTTATCTGCAGAATCTTGGAAGAATTATTTACATCCTCTCCTGATGCAGCTTACTTATTTCTCCCTCCACTTGTTCCCCCACCCAGATTTCTCTGAAGCTCTGGATGTTTGCTATGGCTCAAAGGATGTTGAGCTGCATGTGCAAGTGTTACTCTGTTTGCCTGAGTAACTTCCCTGGTTCTTGTGTGTGTCATTTTCCTCATTCAGAAGCCACTTGACAGATTTTTAGGTCATCATTTTTGTCCTTTTCTCAAGATCATCTGGCAAGTTCCATTTAACAAATTCTTTATTGTAGGGGTGTCAATGATGTGTTCAGTTTTTCCTTGTGAAGTGCACCAATTTGTGCCCTTAGCTGCTTTGTACAAAGCATAGGTGTCTGTCATTTCCAGGGGTGTCTGGTTGTATGTGCGCTGTAAAAGTGTGATGGAGCTTTCTGAAACTGGTCTCTTATCTGAAATTAGTGACCCACGCGATTTTATCCAGTCCTGCTCTCAGACTCCTACCAGGAAAAAGTATCCCTATAAGTGGATCTCTTCTGTATATCAGATAATTGATTTTGGTAATTAACTTGTTTTTAGCTTTTGTATTACCTATTGTCATAGGCTCTTGAAACTGCCTATCTTGATTAGTAGAGTAATAAAATTAACACCATAATTAATTCTGTTAATTAGTCTTTTGCAGCTTTTTAAGAGTGGTTTGGATAATTAGATCTGTTTTCTCTGTAACTGTACTTTGTTCAATCAAAAAAGCAAGACAGATCATGTACTAACAGAAAATTAATTCTTTTTTAATCTTCCATTAAACTTTTGTTTTCTAATCAAGCAAATTACCAGTGCATGCATTTATATTTTTAAAAATATTTTTGTTGTCTTCTTCAAGAGCTGTCATAGTTCCGTTCAAGGACTGCTCAATGTTTTTTTATTATGTTATAATCTAGAGCATTAAAAAATATCTGAAGACAACTGGGTTAATAATCATAACCTGAAATAAAATTTTTGGTTGCTGAAGAACCACATTTATCCTTGATTTATCGAAGTATGAGTTCTGTGGTATCGTAATGCAACAGTGCAAGGGAACTGTTTGAAAACTGAAATTTTGCAATGTTGACATTATTTTCTCTGCTGGAGTTTTCCCTGTTCTTGGTGTCTCCACTGACACTCCAAATCCTGGCACAATTTCACAGGAGTTTAGAGGAGGGTTTTTTTAGTCTGCTTTCTTTTGTTTTTTAATACAAAACAGGGTCCTGTCCCAGAGACCTAAAAATTGGAAGGTGGTGGCTAGTCTATTTGTGAAGTCCTGTTAGGAGAGAAAAGACGAATGCATTGTGTATCAAAGTCACCAGCAAGCCAGCAATAGCAGGGGAAATACAGATATATGCCTATATGTGAAAAAGAGCAGCCATGAGAAGACAGGATAGTAGAGGGGAATAAGGTTTTTTAAACTGGGAAATAGCAGTGGCAGCTTCACTATTTCGGGGTTATATGGTAAGATATTCTTGTGACTATGAGCAACAAACACATCCCAGAAACTTTGGTCAGCAGAGCTAAGAGGCAAGGGAGGGTGTGACTCCTTAAGGACTCAGTCCTGGGACAGCACTGGGACTAGGAGCCTGATAGGTCCTGGGGTTTCTTTCACCCTATCTGAAAGTTGAATTACACAGTAGTCCTCATGTTAGTGAAGGTCTGCTGCTACTGCTGATGTTGATTAGCTGGTAGCACTGCAAGAGAGTTGTTCATAAACCGCATGTGGCTAAAAACCACATATTGATTGCCCAGATATTAAGTATGTGAGCATATAAGGAATTCTGTATGATGGTCTGTATCAGCAGGAGATAAATTTAACCACAAGGGGATAAATTAGATAAAACTAGTGAAGTACACATTCCAGAATGCGGGCTATTAGCCAAAGATGCATATTTCGACCGTGTAAGGTATGTGATGCCATTTTAAGTAGGTGGGAAAGCAGAAAAGCAGGTTTACACATGTTACTTCTTCTTGGGAACCATCCTGCATTGTATAGAGACACTGTTTAGATCAGCTAGTCAAGGAGATATCAGTATTTAGTAAGATCATCACTTCGTTCAGGGAGTCGGAGACCTCTGATTATAGTGTTTCAGAATGACTTTTCTCTTTTTAGGTGACGCTGTGCTGCATGAAATTAAAGAGCACGGAACAATTTGAATATTTGAAGTAGTCTAGATTAGACCTGGAGTGACTATAACTACTATGAGAGTATAATATTTACATTTGTTAGTTTTTTTGTAGTTCTTTTAGCAGCTTAGTTTCGTTTTTCGTGGAAAGGTTTTCTGTTTATTGGAATGTTAGCTGGGGAAACCACCACTAGCCTTTGCTTTTGTAAGTGTTGTCTGTGCCAACATGCCAAAATCACCATGTATGGTATGGTGGGTACGTCTAGTTCCTGAGCAGCATGTGCTGCATGTTCTTTGACCTTACTGGTTCAGAATTTAGCACAGAGGCCTTTTTCAAGTAAAATAAATAAGACAAACTGCACACCCATCCTAACAACACATTTTAAAGGAATGTACATATATATATATATATATATATATATATACACTTTATATACGTATGTGTGTTTAAAAATTCTGATAAGGACACAGTGAGTCTTAAGAATTTTTTTTTCTATAAAAGTATATATATGGTGTGCAAATTTAGATGGATTTTATGTCTATGAAATATAGCTTGATACTGAAGGATATGCAAAATAAAACTTGTTTATAAAAGAGAACAAGCATTTTTCTTTAGTAGGTTTTTTTTCCCTGCCTGTAGTTGGGG
The DNA here is from genome assembly GCA_013397935.1 of Dasyornis broadbenti. NCBI lineage: Eukaryota > Metazoa > Chordata > Aves > Passeriformes > Dasyornithidae > Dasyornis > Dasyornis broadbenti. The sequence continues at coordinate 823,107 of VZRN01004184.1, forward strand.
GAAAATATAAAAGGAATCAACCATGTAAAAATGTTAAACTAAATCATAATTTCAAAGTGTCAGAGTTGTTGGGCACTCTGTAAGTACTCATTTTAATGTTAGTTCATCATATGGTGGCCAGCAGTCACTTTTATGGAAGACTTATGGACTAAGGAAACACAGATTCACTTGAAAACTAGTAAGCAATGCTTTCAATCTAGTGTGATTCTATATTTTCTTCTTTGGGACATTACAGAGGTAATGTATAAAGAGCTGTATTGAGTTTATTTAATTTTTATATATAGTATATTCCCAAAAGTATAGGGCTGTGAAAATAGTGGTGGATAGGACAGTTCTTGTAATACTATATTTTCCTGAATTTGATCTGAATGTGCTCTGCATTACTACTTTAGAAGAACCTGAAAGGCCCTTCCAATCCTCATGTGAACTTAATGCTGTCTAGGGAATGAAGGGATTGAGAACAGCCTTGCTGTGAAGGACTGGGGGTGCTTGTGGATGAGAGGCTGGACGTGACCCAGCAATGAGCGCTCACAGCCCAGAAAGCCAAACATGTCCTGAGCTGCATCCAAAGCCACATGGGCAGTAGGGCCAGGGAGGGGATTCTGCCTCTCCTACTCTAACATTGTGAGACTGCACTTGGAATTCTGCATCCAGGTCTGGGGCTCTCAGCACAAGAATTACATGGATCTGTTAGAGAGATGCCTGTGAAGATGGCCAGAGAGCTGGAGCACCTCTCCTATGAAGACAAGACTGAGAGAGTTGTGGGTGTACAGCCCAGAGATGAAAAGGCTCCATGGAGATGTTCCAGCAGCTTTCCGGTACCTAAAAGAAAGATGGGGACAAACCTTTTAGCAGGGTCTGCTGTGACATGAGGCAATGTGTGTGCAAGAGGTAATGATTTTAACCTCTAAGAGGGTAGATTCAGACTAGATATAAGGAAGAAAATTTTTTATAACAAAGATGGTGAGACACTGGGACAGGTTGCCCAGAGAAGTTGTGGATGCTTCATCTCTTGAAGTGTTCAAGGCCAGGTTAGATGAAGCTTTGAGCAACCTGGTTTAAGTTGAAGATGTCCCTTCTCATCACAGAGGACTTCCAATCCAGACTGTTCTACGGTTCTAAAAATCCCTTCCAATCCAGACTATTGTACGATCCTGTAATTCTATAATTGATTCTATGATTCTAAATATGAACTAGAAAGAAAACAATTATTTGTATGATACTATCATGTGAATGGAGTTGGCAGGAGGAAGGCGTACTGATTAAAGACTGCTAGATATCAGTGGAAAGTCATTATCCAGCTAAGCATTAGGAGAGGTGAGAGAGGGGTAGTGTTGTCAATTGACCACATGTAAGTTCCTTTCATCTGTTTGTGGAGAGTTCAGTCAGCCATAAGATAACTTGATGAGGAATGCCTTTCGCTTAGATAAAATGGTGAAGAAGAGCTATTTTAATATCCTTAGGTTTGTGCTCAAGTCTGTCTCTTGACAAAGATGGATAGAAGGCTTTTCAATGTGATCTCCTCCACTGCTCTTCCAATGCAAGCAAATGGTAATTTCTTTGTAAGGTGCTAAGAAGATGGAGTACCATAGATTTGTTCAAGGACCAGGTGTGGAAGCAGCACAACTGTTTAACTTTTCTCTTTGACACATGACTGGAATTGAAGACTTGTCTGGAGCAAACATTACCTCATAACATACTTGGCACCAGCACAACTGGAAATATTAGGAAAGAAAATACAAACATGCTAAAATATGAAAAGCAAAAAAATACTGTTTTCTCCAACCCAAATTCACCATTTGTCCGTTAATGCAGCATAGATTGTCTGTCTGGGAGAGTAGCTTATTTACGTGTTCTGTGTATGGGAACAGGTGACGCTTCCTGGATAAAGTATGTGTGGACATTTTGAACCACTTGAATGAAAAATTTCTTCTTATGTGATGATATGCAGTCTTATTAATGATGGAAGGTTAACAAGGTCACACTGTCATTTTGTGTGCTAGCATATCAAGCCAGCACTTTCTTCCTACTTGTTCAGACCCAATTATCTGTGAGCTACTAGTGAGCTAGTAGTGAGCTAGTAGCAAGCTGAGTTCAGAGTAATTTCTGTAGTAACACCTGGTAAGAGCAGAGCCTACCAGCTCCAAGACCCCTGGCAGTTGAGTCCACCCAGCAATCTGCTTTCAATTTTCTCACAAGCATTCCTGGTTTTGCTTTGCAGCCTTTGGGAACTTTATGGACCAGTTTTCCTTTTCCTCTCTGAAACAAATGTCAGCAGAGTCAAGATCCATAAACTCACTGCTGAAAAGTGAAAACAAAGTGCTGACTCAGCCAAGGGAGTTGGAGCCAGGTTGCTCCCATAACAGGTTTGCGTAGAAATAACTGCTATGATAGCTGGGAGGGTCTTGTAAGTTTGCTTTTTATTGACATTTCCATATGGGCATCTGGTGCTGTGTTTTTGCACCATTGCTTGAATTACATGGGCTGCACAAACAGTTTTGGGACACCAGAACAGTAACTCCTGTTGAAACCATTCACTTACTGGAGTGGCTTTGAATTACTATTGTCTGGTGTTAGTCACTGTGTCCCTGTGCTCTGGAATGTGAAACCTTTTGCTTCTGGGAACTGTACTGATATAAGTACAAATTGGCATGTGCAGGCAAACTGTGCTTTCTGGCATGTATTTTATTTCTTCTGATTGCATTCTGATGGTGAAATCAGAGATATTCTTTGCTTTTCAAGAGTTGTATCTCTGAATTAGGTAGAGTTAGCTCCCTTGAAGACATGCCATGTGCTGCTCTCCCTTTACATCATCTCTGCAGTGAGAAATAAATCCAGCAAAAAAACCTGGTTTCATTAGCCTTAACTGTATAAATTTTCCACACTAGGCAGTTATCTAGTTAACATATGGACCGTACAATAGATGATCCCACTGTGACTATGCTGTAAGCCACTCAAGGGATTTAGCTGCGGTGATCAATCACAAGAGCATTTGCTCTAGGGCCATGTGTTATTATTTATAATATATACTGTTTATACTTCATAAAATTCTCTTATCACTCCTTATTTCATAAAATCAATTTATTGAAAGAGCCAAAAGATTTATCATTTTCATAATAAAATATCTGACTTCACCTGCCAGAAGTAGCCAAATTGACTTTTAACGTCTGTTAATGATTTAACTCTCCCTTTTTACTGACGTCAGTAGAAGAGTGTTACCACTCCCAATCCTCAGTGAAAGGGTATTTTCAGTTTACAGAAAAATATACTGCTTGCCTCTGCATTTATACATGCGTGATGTACATGACACTGTAATTTCTTACCAGGAAAATGTTGAAAATTAGGTAGAGCCTAGATAATAGGAAAATTGGATATTCTAAATATGGTGCTGGACAAGACGGCATAGAAAGGAGGGGTTTTTTTTAATTATTCAAATATTATATTTAATCTTCTTCTGTTTATTGTGAATACATAACTTAAACATCACTTTGGTTTGCTTTTTTATCAACCTCCTGGTTCCTGTTCAGAGCTATTTAGGTTGAGTAATGATTAAATTAAGCCCTAAGAAGTGTGTGCACATGCCTTTTTAGAGAGAAAATGTGTTTCACAAGGAGTTGAAGTCATTGATTTAATAAATGCTCTCTTAAGCATAATGATATATAACATTACACAGATACTCTCTTCTTCATTTCATAGTAAAAACTATTTTTTAAAAGTGATTACTAGTATCGTGTTCTCTGTAAGGCCATTATGAATTTCAGCCTTAAATGTGATTCTGTAGTGGGTTTTCTTTGTTGAAATGGATTTTCCAGTCTTATTAAAATATTGATATAAATGCCTAATCTTGATTCTAAGGAGATGAGAGATTACTTTGCATGTAAGATCTTACAATTTAAACAAAATACATCTTTTTTTACATTTTCTTCATAAAAATGAGTTAGTCAAAGGTTCCTATCTAACATATTTTCAATTTTTACCTAATGCCTCTTTGTCAAAACATTTGATACAAATTTAAAATTTTAGTTTACTGAGACTTGTTTGAGGGTTTTCCACATCCAGGATGGTTCTCTTGTTTCGCAGTCATAAAAAGAGCACCCATTACAGAGCAGCCAGAGGGATGAGAAAGATGTATGCATGGAGGAGTTTGAATCTTTCTCCTGCACTTCATTTGTAAGCTGTCCCTTATAATTGCTATTGCAAAGTCTTATGGTATGTTTTTTTGTTGCTGAAGAAGGAAGCTGTGATGAAAAGGTCATTCATTTTGGTTAATTTTCAAAGAGGGGAAATATTTTTTAGGTTCCAGTTCTGTCAGAGGCATGCAGGTTTATGCACTTTCTGCAACACGTGAATAGTTTTCTGAAAGTATCTCTTTTACTTTCTTCAGTATATGGTAAGCTTAGGAATACTACCTTCCTAATTTAGCATGTATAGGTTAACTTCTGGCATCTTTGTGATTAACCACTCTTAAATCTGTTGCCTGGTGGCAGCTTGGGTGGCTGCACTCTGGTAGTGAGGGCACTGAGCTGCTTTGTAAGCATCACAGGAACCCAAATCTGCCTGGTTATTCAAGTCTCAACTTGCTGTGTTTAAATTTCAAATAAGCATTTTTGGTTTTGTTTTTTTTCTGATGGGGAAAAAAGGTATTCTGAAATTTTTGAACTAACTAGGCATGAGCTATAATAATGAATACATTTTACCTATTGTCTTAGTTCCTTGGAAGGGAAAGGTTCGTAACTCACACTCACTATAAGGTGTCAAATCAGATCCAGTAATTAAAAAAAAATTGCTGTGTCTATTTTCTGAATAGTACTCAGTTCTCATGCTTATTTAAGGTCATGTTTTAACCCGTTAAAATTATATTATCAAAAATATTATTTCTAAAGGTCTGTCTGAAGAGCCTAGCCTTTTGAGTACTTTGCTCTGGGCAAAAGTGAAATGTTGCATTCTTCTTCAAAGCCACTTGCTATGACTTGAACAGGGGTAAGCAGCTATTGGTCAAGATAATCTTGATATTTCAAATTCCTGTTATTAAAAAAAAAAATCTTATCTTAAAATTAAGTACCGGAGGACTTCTTCTTTTTCTTCCCTTTGCTTCCCCTCTCCTCTGTCTGAGAAGATCACTCTCCAAGCTGAAGAAATCAGTTTTGATATTATCTTCAGGGGAATGACCACTTCAGTAGTCCCTTTACACACATGGATACCTGTGTTAATGGTTATATTAATTTTTCAGCCTCAGGAGAAGACTACTTTTATTCTCTTGAGCTCTGTCTTATACCAGGTTAGTAATAGCAGAAGTAGTTTGTTGCCTACTTTAACAGTGGTATGGACAGTTACAGCCGTATAACTGCATTTGACTCTGGCAGAAACCATAAGCCATGGGCTAAGTATATGACAGAGTTTTCATGTGCTGAGATTACTGACCATGGTAGCAACTTATTTATACCAGAGGATAAGAAATTCCAAGGACAGAAGCAGTTCATAAAAACATGTGTGTAGATCTCTCTCACGTCTAAGAGATTTTAACCCCAGTAGGAAACACTGAAAGGTAATTAGGAGTCTTTAAATGTGGAAATAGGTATGACAGATATAGGAATATATTTTTCTCTTCATTAGCAAGTCAGGTAACTGGCAGGAAGCAGAGGACTCTGGCAGGAAGTAAAGGACAAGAGAAGATTGGCATGGGCAAGTCACAGGCAGTTTAAATAATTATGAGAATTTTGCAGTGCTTTTCAGGGCACAATAAATTGTAGCAACTTCAGCGACTGGGCAGTTCAATGTAACTGACTGGAGCACCATTTCTTAGTAAGACACTCGTTAGCATGATACAAACTGTCACCTGAGATGAATGAAATTGTAGTTCCCTGAGTTTTTTCCCTTGAGTGGGCTAGGTCTGTTAAATTTCTTCTCTGAAGACCCTGGCTATAGCTGATGACAGTGTTTTGGATTTGTGTGGAATAGCAACTTCCCACTGGCAGGACAAATATCTCTTGTGGTGATGAATGTATGGTTCAGTCAAATCAAATGCCAACATTTCCTTGTCCCCCCAGGATCCATACAGCTACCTTTTGATTGCATAGCTAACATGTGCCATTTTTCAAGAAGTGAGATTGCCCATATGGTGAGCAAACCCATGTAATTTAACTAATATCACTCCAGAAAATTAATTTCAGAGGCATCAATAGGTGGGAGAAACACTGTGAAATTATGCTTGGGGGCCAACAGAAGTACCATTGAGAGCTTTGGCTAGCAATGTAGCAGCCTCTCCATTTGTTTGCCCGATTGGTATAAATATTCTTTCAGGGCTGTAACAGAATTGATAACAGGAAGCATAGCATCATGGAAAAAAATGTAGGGAAAAAGGACTTGGTTTAATCATTGACACAGGTTGAAGAATGCATGGTTCACATTAGATCATAGTAAAAAGCATGAACTGAAACAAGTTATCTGGGAAACAGTTGTATTCCACTTACAATAAGTTATGTACGTAGAATGGCTTTCATAAAAGACAAATAAAGGGATGTGAGGAACTTAAGAAAAATGTTCTAAAAGAATTTTTTTGGGCAAAATAAAAGCAGATAACTGATAACACAAGCTGACAAAATTAATGATTCAAATCACAGCCATTTCCTCAGATTTCTGCTTGCAGTAAGCTGTGAGGAAAAGTGTGAATGGACCTTCTGTGTAACCTACTGAACTGGGCCTATAAAACAGACTGACTTGTGTTACTCTTTGATTTTTTAATTTAGTGCTTGATTGAAAGTTCTTAATATATGAAACACAAATAGTATTTACTGTGATAGTAGAAAAACAGTTCACATGCCCTAGCCTTCTGTGGCATTTAAGGTGTACTGTGTGTTGCACTTCAAATTAACAGAGCATGTAATCTCCATTGGCAAAAGAAAGGCAAGCCAGTACAAGCAGGAGTCAGAAAGTTAAGAATGCAGCAGAGAAGTAATAATACATATAGTGTTTTCTTACCTGCAGTAATTAACTATTTGTTGCAATATTTTGACAGAGGTTCCACCTGTCCTTGTCCACTCCTGCATGTGTGTCATTTGTTGAAAATGGAAGCAGAAGTTGAATTGAGCACAGATTTTTTTATTTTTTTTTTTCCTTTTTGGTGGAATATAATACCCATGTTCACCATGAAATAATGAAATAGCAATGTAAAAGTGTCTTTTACTCAGGAGTTGGACTCAAGCTTTGAGGAAGCCTGATTGTTTTGAAAATCTAAATAGAATTTGACATCCAACCTAAGTTCTGTAACAAGCTACCTTACACACTGCAATTAATATCCCACGCAAGCAATTAGATAAACCAGAACAGGCTTGGAGTACATCTGTAAGACCAACAAAATCAAAAACATTAAAAATATTCAAGAGATCAAAATTTTATTTTCAAAAATTGTATTTTTTACTAAGAATTGTTAAGTTCTGGGAACATAAATGAATGTATTTTCCAAAACAACCTTTTGGTTAGGTTAAGCACTTTAAAGCAATACGGGTAGGACTCGGAATCATTTATATAGTAGCAGTATTTTTTTTCAGGTTAATCCCACTTTTAAATTTTTTTTCTGTAGAAATTCATCAGTTACTCCTTTGAATCATGCCAAAGTTCTTCTCAATCCAACATTTCCTTAACTTTTCCACATATTACACCCACCTTGTCCCATTCAGAGTGGTAGCTAATCAAAAATGGTGTGGCAAAGTGCTTACTGGCAATGGAAATGTGTGACTGTTTTGCATACTCTAACATAATTTAGCGGACTCACAAATGCCACGCTAATTAAAAAAAAAAAAAGTATTTCCTTTAGGCTGGGTTGAAGAATTAAGAATGGGCTGCATTCTTAATTAAACTTCTTTGCCTTTCAGATGCAAAGGAGAAGTACTTCAATTTGTAAAGGCAGTTTGCTTAACTCTCAGCTTTTGATAGAGAGGTTCCCAGCACACTGCTGCATTCCGCAAGTGCCTTTAGTTCCTAGTGAGTATTAAAGGTTATGGTATGGGAGAGGTTTTGTCCCAGTCAGGTTAGAGTACAACCCAAACTCAAATAGACATTGAAACAAGAATATATATTAGGGATACTAGCCTGCCAAGAGCAAACTTAATTTCTCTTAACTGTTGGCATCTCAGAGAAGTCAGATCTCTCTTCTGTGTGAGTACTCTGCTGCATTTCTTAAGCTCTAAATATCACCGTGGGCTTGTCAAACCCTTGTCCTTATTCAAAATTAAAAATGATGGAGTTAATTTAGGGCAGTAGATGGGACAAGTCCCAAGGTGATGTGACATCTTCATTTTTTGATACGTGTGTTTTCTATTTTGTTTTTATGCACCTTTCAATTTTCATCAAGATCTGTCTCCAGCTATGCAGTGGAAACACTATGAAGTTTATGACTCAGGAGCATTGTAGGCTTTGCACACCAAAATTTTTGTAGGTAAAACTGCTACCAACTGTGTGAAAAATTACTTTGATTTTCTTCTCACTTTTTGTAGACAAGGATATATATTATATGGTGCAAAATAATTTATAGGTATAGAATAAGCAGGATGAATAGTACTTGGGGACTGGTAAGACATTTCTGAGAGCAAATTATTAAATGGTCGGATGGGAGTGGATGTTTGGCAATATATCCTTTCCTGCTCCCTTTTGTCCTCCTTTCTTTTGGGATACAGATCAGTGGAATGTGCTGTTAAATGCTGTAGGAAAGAGCATGCATGCTATGAATTCAGCATTCTTTTAGACCTTGACTTTGATAACGTATACAGAAAACTCTTCAGAATTACATAGTTTGGAACAAAGACAGATTGTTTGTGAGAGCGTTACCAACTTGATAAATTAGCCGGTTTGTATTTGTCATCTTTTTTGGTAAATAATGACAGTGATGGGTTGCATGCTATATTTGACAAATTTCATGGGCTAAGACCTGAGACTTGTTTTAAATATCAGCGGAAAAGGGGCTTTGCTTGATTACCCATGTGGATCCTGAAAATTGCAAAGAATGACTAATCTAGAAATGAGGGAATGCAGTATGAAACAGATGATGCCGCAAAGATTTTTCTTTAGAAGCTGGGTAGTAATAACTGCTATTTTTAAAATGAGAGCTGTGGCTATTCAGTTTGGTTTTTTGGGGTTTTTCTTTTTCTTTTTTTTTTTTGGCTGTTGTTTTTTTAAATGTCATGTTTCATTAGCTTTGTGATTTCTTATTCAGTCTTGTGATCGGTAACATTAGTACCAACATCTAATCGTTACGTGCTAATAAAGCAGTAATATTCACAGCTTAAAACACCATTGATCCTTTGTGAAAGAGAACAAAACGATGAAACCTGTGCCAAACAGAAGATGCATTGTTTTGACAGATTGAAAAAAAAGCACCAATCCTACTTCTTACTCTTTTCCCATTTTGTTAAAAGTTTAAACTGTTAAACACACACTGTCTGTTAATTAGGATACAGTATTAATGGGCTTCAAAGTAATCTTTACCTTTCTATACCAGCAGGAGAATCACAACTGTTAGAGTTTTAGAAAAAGTTAACTGTTTTTTCAAAACAGTATGCATTGCATATTAAGCAATATTTTATTTTACTGTTAGAGAAGCTAGTGGGTGGTCAAAGAGTAGCCTAATTTTATCAGTTTCTCAACCTGTTCTGTAGCACTGGAGCTTGCAGTATAATTCATAGCAAGCTGTGTACCTGACATTTGCTCCAGAGATGTAGGAAGGAATTTGGGGATGAGTAAAATGCATGACCTCTTCTTCCCTGGTAATGCTCACTAAACCAGGAAGCAAGAGAAATATATTGTATTTGACATTACATTGCTTTGTACCGTTTGAGAGCTTTACTTTCATGTTCTGTCTTAAAACTGATCTGTACATATTCTAGCAAAATGGATAAAAATGACAGAGGAAAAGAACATAACAAACAAGATCATAGTAGGTAAGGTGACAGAGAATTGTCATTTACACGTGGTCTGGTTTCATATACTGCAATAACTAGATTACACTCCAACTGAAAACATAACACAGGACATGTTAAAAAGTGGTCAGTTTCACCAGTGGCAACAAATACAGTCAATCTCTAAACAAGCATTTTGTTTTGAAGATAGAACACAGCTCTGATCTGCTTCATAAATAATGGTGTACAGCTGGTTCTCTGAAACTAGTAAGAGCAGGCTTAATAACTAGTCATCTGTTAGTAAGGACTGGATTCTCCAGCTTCTAAATCAGTGTCTCCAAAATTTATGCATTTATTGTGTCTTTCAAGGTAGCTAAACAAATTAGAAATTACAGACAACAATGAGATTTCAACCTTTTTTATTTTTGAGAAGCTTAATGTAAAAGTAGGTAAGGAGAAAAAAATCTCAACGTATTACTGAAAAAGTAAATTTGCTCCTTTTTGAAATTTTTAAGACTAATTAAAAAATTCCTTTTAGAAAGGAATAGCTCATCTAAATGAGCTATTTCAGAAAATTAACCTCCTAGTAGTTTATGGACTGTTTTTGATAAAGTAATACAGGGGAATGCTACCTTCAGCGTTATCATTTGAAAAAAAATGCCATAATGACACATAAGGAATCCTGTCCCTACATTATCATTAATTATTGTTATTTTACATTACTCAGAAGAATGGTTAACACTTCATCACCTCTGACCAGGCACTGCTTATTGATACCTGATCTGTGGAGAGATCCTAGTGATGCAGAACAAAATGCATTAATTCAAGCACTGAGATGAAATCCCGTAATTCCTAATCTATCGATCTCAGTTTTGAGATAATTTTTTCCTTCCACTTGAGCATATATTAGAAATTATCTCTTGTATCTGCATCCTTTAATGCCTCCTGTATCCAAATATAAATAATTCAGTATATTGTCTACATTATTTTCTTATATTTATACATACAAAGTGTGAGAGAAAAGCAAGGGGTTTATATTACATATACAAACTGATACTATAATTTTTTTATAGTTTTAATCTCAAGTGAAGCTACCATTTAAATATAAGTATACTGTCTTAAATTAAATTTCTACCTTCTAAACACTACTATTAGAAAAGAGTAAAAGAGATAACCGTTTGCAATCAGTTCCTTTTGCTGCACTTGCCTCAGTGTGTCCATTTAAAACATTCAAAACCATATGTAATTATTTTATGGATCTTTCTTTGAACCATGACATACTTGAACTGCATCAGTACTTTGGGAACAAACTGCCATATTGAAATACCTTTTTTACTTTCTGATAATAAGCATTTAAGAAACGCCAATAGAATACATGGCATCCTTGTTATTGTGAGAAAATAATATAATTTATCATTATAGATACTGAAGTAGTGCTCAGGTGACACCTTATACATGACCTTTTTTAAAGAGAAAAACCCCTTCAGATCTGAAGAATAGAGTGAAAGTTAATAGCTATGCCCACTTCCACCAAGCCCGTTTTTGCTTTACTGGATTTCATGTGCATATTCCAGACTTTTTCCTTGCAGTAAATATGGAAGTCTGAAATTATTAACTGTTTCAGTAAGGTGCCCAACACGTCAGTATCTCAGCAGAAGTTTTGTGAAAGCATTTACCTGAGAAAAAGTCTTTCAACAAAACAAATTGAACCAGGAGTACTGGATTCAGACATTGCTGTTCTGAGAGGGGCAATGTAACTCATCGCAAAAGCTGCATGTCCAACCTCACTGAAGCACGAGGAAATCAGTAGTCTTTGAAATAAGTTGTGAACATGGTGATGTAAATGTGTTGGAAGCAGACTGGTACGCACTATTTAGGAATGGGTATTACCTTAAAACTGCTGAGAAGTTGATGAAGTTACATCTTTGCCTGCAGACCTGCCTAACTTTGAAAACATCTCTCTTGAGTATGACCTGGCCCCTGGACATGTCAGGTCCCTTCTCGTCCTGCTGTTGGGAGTGGGTGATAAGCTAGGAAAGTCAGACTACAAGTGTGAGGGAAAGACTAAGCAAAAGTAATTTTCTGGTACCATTGCTACTGACAAAATTACAGTATTCACCGATACAGAAAACAAAGTATATGTATCGTAAAATTTGCCAACAAGATGTATGTGTTTTACAATAAACACTAGAGTAGGTGTGTTTCTAATCTGTAAAGGTGTCATTAAAGGGCAGTGCCCAGATGGCAAGATGTAATCTTGATCACTAGATGGACTTACTAAAAATGCTCTGCCTACAGTGTACAACTAATACTACCACATAATGCAACTGTAGTTCCCTTTCTACTTGTAAGAAATTCTGTATTTGCTTACTGTTCTGCATTAGGCTCTTTCTGTCCGGTATGTGAATTATACCTGTAAACATTTATGTTTAAGCCTTTAAACCACTGGAAAATATTTTAAGCCTTTAAACCACAGGGAAATGCTTTAAGTAAAACTTGTTTGCTGTAGTTTTATGTGAGGATTTTTGTATTCTATTTCTGCAAGTGTCTATAATAGTAATACTTTGAGACTTTTGAATGGCTATCTCTGGCTTCTCACTTATTAATTGTAAAGTTTGAGTTCATTTTCTCAGTCCCATGGCTAGAGAAATGAACTAAGACCTAATTAAAAAAGACAGCTCTGACCACAGAGAAATCAAATTCATGTAAAAGTTTTTCTTGTTTCAGATTTACCTGTGCTACCGCAGCAATGTCCAGAGAGTCTGCCACTAGTGCTGCTCAGGAGATGTAGAATTTCATCTTGAAGTGTTGGGTAGCTTCAGCAGTGTTTATTTACCCTTTTTCCAATTTTTTATTTGAAAAGATGGGTCTTAAGTAGGTCCTTCTTATATTTGGTAATCTTACCATGAAGAGCAAGATTAATATGAAATATTCTGATATTCAGTGCTGAAATGCATCCCTCAGACATGTCCAGAGACATCAGAGAAAGGTCACATGTGATATAATATTTGAAACTGAGAATCCCATCAGATCTGCTACCAGATCTCTATTAAAACTTTCATTTTCAAGGATTTAACCATTACACTGATGCCCAATCTATATTCCCAGTGGCCCGCTTTTCAGTTACCACCTGAAATGTTACATTATAAACCAGTCATACCTGGTAAGTTCATGAGGAAGAATAATGGTGTGGATAAATAGATTATGCACAGATGTGAAGCATTTTCAAGTCTGCTGATGTTTCTCAACCATGCAACTCAAAGCGAAACACACTCAGATACCTCATATTTCTTTTATGTACATAATGTCCTCTTTAATGGAGAGAAATCTTACTGAGCCCTCATCATTGCTGTCCATGTTAAATTTTTTGAAGTCAGATGGATAAGGAACCCAGAGGTAATCTGTCACCATTAAATTCCCCTGTAAAAAGTACCCATGAGCCTTGAAGAATTAATTTTATCAATTCATATACACCTGTCATCCTCTGCATGTATTTCAGGAAATAGTTGGCCATAGACTTGCTTCCTGGGTTTCTCAGTTTAGTTACAGCCTCCAAGCATACTTTTCAAAAGGTTCTGTTTATAATAAAACATAGAAATCTTCCTTCTTCAAGCAAAGCTTTTGAAAAGCAATTTAAAAATGCTGTATCTAGTTCTGAAAAGCTTGAATATTGTTTCAAATCTATTCCACACTAAACAGATCCTGGGTTTGAGAAGAGTGTTTCTAGAGTGAAGATGAGAGTGTGTGTACATGGCAATTAAAACCTGACTCTGTAACCTCCCTGCTGGAATGCGTGTCAGTATTAGCTCCACTCTTTCGATACTCAGGGTTGAGTCTCCACCAGAGTACCGCAGTAGGAAAACCTAGTTTGTTACTGAAAACAAGACCTTAGGGTTTGAACTTCTCTGTGAATCAGCGGGTTCTCTTGTATCTGCTCTTTTATACCAAAGCACTGTTTTGAGAAGTGCCTTCAATTTAATATCTTGCCTCTGAAAGATTGACTTCTTTATATAGCACAAGACAGTGATCTAGAAATGTTACATTTTAACAGCTTATTATTGCTATCTGGAGTTATTCTCATCATATACAGCTCTTTTCAGTTAAGAAGTAATTTAAAGTCTTCTGTATGTTAATTAACAACAATCCATCTTACCTTAGGGCTTCTTTCTCGCTCTGCCTGCAATGTTGGTGTGTGGGAATGGTATGTGACAATATTAGCAGAGATGGATGAGGTATGTAAAATGAGAAAATTGAGAGATGGTAAAGGAATTACCAACCTAAGCCATGAAGAATTTTAATTACAGAATCACAGAATGATAGGGCTTGTTAGAAACCTCTGAAGATCACCTAGTCCAATGCCTTTGCTAAAGCAAGTTCACTTGCAGCAGGTAGCATACGATCATGTCCAGGTGATTTTCAAATAATGGCAGAGAAGATGCTACAACATCTCTGGGCAGCCTCTTCCAGTGCTGTAGCCCTGACAGTATAAAAGTTTTTCCAGATATTCAGAAGAAACTTCCTGAATTTCCATTTGTTACCTTTGCACACTGTCCTGTCCCTGGGTACTACTGAGAAGAGTTTGGCCTCCACGGATACTTCATTATATGAGAAACAAAGGGGAATTTGAAACTTAATAATTATTTTTTTTTTAATTACCTTTAGGTAAAGCTTTATGCAGTTTTATGGCTCCTGCCTTGTATGTCATTATGTTATTTTATTATGTTATACTTACCCTTCAGCTTTAGTCATACCCACAGAAATTTGTGCCTAATCCACAGGGATAGTATGAAGGTATATTAGCATGTTTCTGTCTGCAGAGGCCAGAATGAAGCACTGGCAAGCTGCCCAGTGTAGCACTCTTGCTGTCATTGGCAGTAAAGATCTAGGCTGGGCTAGGCAGTAACTTCAAAATAGCAAGTTTTACAATAGAACTGCCGGGCAGTTCTGTTTGGTCTGGACACAAATATGCAGAAATGGAATTTACACATACCTTTGTCAGCTTTTTTAGAAGTGCTTTGAAGTTTCAAAAAGTGAAGCTACGAGTAAGATAGCATCTTGTGTTTGAGTAGCATCTCCTGTCTATAGAGGCGTGCTCGGTGGACTAAAGATGTTTCACGTGTGTAGAACCATGCGTGGTTATACATGAAGTTTAGGATTTTAAGGAAGAACAAGTGAAATGCATAAAGCTAAAGATTGTAGTATGATCTTTTATAGATATGAATATGTAAATATTAGGAAACATAATCAAGATTAATCTTAGCTTTTTAAAGGATCTTAGCTTTGTTACATGTCTGACTCTTGAAAGCTTGGTAGCACCATGTTAATGTTTGTTTTGTGTTGCTTTTTCCACATGGGATAGATGTATTATTGGTAGTCTCCATTCAGTCCTCCAAGGAACGAAACCAGACTGAAATAATGTTTTAAAGACATTACAGTGACCTCAGTGCAAGGCATTTGGAGAAGAAGGAAGAATTACATCATCTGCTGGTGATAATGCAGCATAATGCAGCATAAATGAAAAAAATATTGTTATTTACAGTATTAGAATAGCTAGAAAACATCTCTGATAATGGTCTTCCATAAAATGTGAATTTTGGTTATTTTTAAATTTATATGAATATGTTCCCTTAATGACCTCAAGGGCAGGATAGACACAAATATTCAAAGCTTTGGAATTTTTATTCTGCTTTGCATATGAAAAGGATATCATCCCTCTGCTCTGTCAAGAGCAATATGTTTAAGTGCCTAGTCATGATACTGCAAACAAGGAGGTGATCAGTCTTCCTTCCCAAAGTTTTGGGAGCTTTTTGGGATGTTTTTAAGTTTCCCAAGTGGAAGTGTGTGAATATGGGATTCTCACCTTTCGCTTGGAGACAAATGGTTTCCAGTTGTTATGATTATGAAGAAAATATCAAATATGTAAATACCACCAAAAAAGGTGAGGAAAAAGGAAAGAATGTAATGGTAGTTTTACATCAACACTCCCAGAGACATGAAATGTAATTTTGAAGACTTGGAGTGACCAGTACTGAGACCTGATTTGTTGTATCTGTCTACATTGGAAATTGAAAAGGATACTTCTGCTAACATTGACTGGTGTGTGAAACTTTACAGACCTTTCTATGTGCAAAATATGTAGGCAGATGTCTGGTGCATTTCATAGCAATGCACAAAATTCAGAGAAAAGATAAGAAAACGCTGAAGACATTTTGCATGAAATAGAAATTCAGGTAAGATACCTGGAATGTTTGGTCGACATCTAGAGCCTAAGTTTAAGTCTTTCTGAAAACTTTATGGCTATTCCAGCTTGGTTATTTAAACTGAAGCTGGAATGACTGAGTATTAATCATGGAACAATGTTTTCATCTTCTGGAGGCACAGCTCCAGGCAGAATTATCTCTTGCCGTTAAAAGTGTAGGTCATCCAGGGCAATTCCTTCTCATCAGCACTTCCTCTTCTTTGTCCATGAATTCTCTAGCAATTGTCAGAGACAAAGCCAGTCTACTGTAATAGATTTTGAAGACCTTTAGGTAAAATACTTCCAAAATCTGTCAGTCAGATGTACTCACAGTTATGCTCTTATAGACAAAGCCTTTTAGCTCTGGAGTGCAGCCATGAGGTGATATTGGTGTAAGGCATGCTTGAGTATGCTCAGATGTTTCTGTCTGTAGAGAATTCTCTTCTGTATTGTAAGCACTGTACAGTTCAGTGGCCTGGCTCAACCGGAGGACTCATTTCTGAGCTGATGTTTTAGTCTTGTTTCTGCCTGGCGTGCAGGAAAGAAAACATAACCTTTGCTTCTGAACGTATTTTTCAGATGCTTATCACCAGAAAGCACCATGTGTTTTCATTTTGGGTGGTCGTAGTTATAATTGCTTGAGACTTTTTGAACAGTGCTTT
>VZRN01004184.1:839928-860916 GCA_013397935.1 Dasyornis broadbenti
TTTTTTTTTTTTTTTGTGAGAAGATACAGATTCATCAAAACTGAAACAAGTAAAATTCAGAGTTTATAAATTTTTAATCAAGTTCTAAGCATGTTTCAAAATTTTCAGAACAAATGTGAATGTTCTATTTTATAACAAACTTTAATTTTGAACTCTGTTACGTATGAAAAATTAACAAAATTTAATTATTTTGAAGTTATATTAATGAAAAGTGATAAACCTATTTTTAAAAGTTGTTCACTATGTTCCATAGGTAAATAAATTATAATATTCAGTTATTCAGACTTATAAAATAACAATGAATATTCTCCAGTAATTTCCAATCCATGGTGGCCAGACTTCTGTTTGTGGGTATCAGATACTGTTAGGACTTTATTTGTCAGTTCAGAGAGCATTCTACTATTGAAACTTAAGCAGATATTTATAACTGAATTTATGCAATCTGTGTTTATTTCCCTTACTAAACTAGGTTTTTGAAGTTGTTTATTATGAGGCAAAATATTTCCTTAATTAATTTCCCAATTTGTTCTGAGTCTTTTTCAAATTTTGTATACCTGTCTTGAAATACAGATGCCAAAACTGAGTTAAATGATCTCATTGGTGCTCTGAATGTATGATATTTCAACAAACATCTCTAAACTGTTATGGCATCCTCTGGCAGGAGAAGGTGGAGTTAGCATTTCTAGTACTTTTAAAATGGAATGCATCACATATGTATCTAGACGTCTTTGCTAACAATTCTCAAGTGACACTGACAGTGACAAAATCACATATATAGGATCTCTTAACTAGAGAACAAAATCCCTACAACTGCTTATGGATATAAAGAACAATTTATCTGGTATGTAAAATACATATGAGCCAGGTAGCATTTAAAAATTATAGCTTTTGTACTTCCAGACATTCACTGCTGTGAGATGCAGTCTAAATATCAGTAGAAGTTTATGCTAATACTGAGATTGGATGTTCTTTAGTTTGAATTATGCTGACTGAATGCTTAAATAGTGTTATTGTTCAGTGCAAAATAAAGGTTAAAAAACTGCTGAGAAAAGCAGCTTAATTATGAAGATGATTTATCTCCTAGTCTTTGCTTTGCTGATATCCATTCCTGGACAAGGCCATAATTCAGTTCTTCTGCTAGGATGAAAACTGGGCTTGTGGAAATTTTCTGTCATATGTGAGCAAAGTTGAAACAATAAAATTACTTGTTTTATTTAAATTGCCAGGCTAATGGGGCAGGGCCATTAGTTAATTTTACAGACAATGTGATGTCCTTTAGATTTAACATAAATTCACTGCAATATGAAAATTCTTCTATAGTCAAGAGTGTCTTTTCAGTTAAAGGTGAGTAATATTGCTTCTAGTCTGCTATCATGAAATACTGGACTTTTAATTCAGCTGACAGGATGTTTCTTGTCTGCATGAAGTAAAAATGCAAATCAGTAGATCTGAGAGAGACTTGAAAAAGGGAAAACATATAATAAAGGAACATGTGTAATAAGAAAAGCTTGTATCTGCTGGATGAAGTCTGAGCTTTCACCTGATTACTGAGTAGCAGCAAAATGCAGCTTTTGACCTGTTTGCTGGGTGGTGGCCAAAGTCAGGTTTATTCCCTTTACTCTTCAGTACATATGCACTACTTGTCAATGCAGATAACACGCTGACCTGTAAAATGAGAAATGTTCTCAAAGTGGCTTGTGCTGTAACAATTTGTGATTTTTTAGCATGTAGCTAATGTACAATTTTGTTTTTGTAAATTGGGAAGTATCGGATTTTATGAGCCTGGTGCATATCAGAGTTAGTTTGTTGTATTATTACCTCTTGAGGTGGTGGTAAAAATAATCTCAGGCCAATCAGGTTGAATTTGCCTGAGCTTAAAGCGTGAGAGACGGGTGTGTAGGTGTGGAAAAACTACAGCTTGGCACTGTTGCTTTGTCACCAAACTTGAGTACAAAAATAAAAGGGAACCCAAACCAGGAGACAACTGTCAACCCTCCTTTCCTTCCTAGTCTAAATACAGGATGTCTTTGGCATCACTGAAAACTGTCAGGGAGCTTTTCTGCACAAAGGAAGAATTTGTGCTGCAAGCAAGATATTTTTACTTCAGTTAGGGAGCAGCTAAGGGACATATGAAGAAGCTGTCGGTAGAAATCAAGGATTGAACAGGATGCATGGATAATGGCCGAAAGGTCATTTTATCCTTGGTTCAACTTACTTTGTGTATTTACAGAAATTATTTTGTATGACTAAATTTTTAGACTTTTTATAGCTTACTTCAAGCGAATAGATACTTCAGAAGATACCAGTCTTAGTAGTCTAATACGTAGGTCTACATTAATACATGAGTAGTACCCCAGATATTGTTGTATTTCCTCCATGGTTCAACTGAAAATCTTCAAGGAGTAACACCTAAACCACTAAGCTTACTGGCCTAGATTTCATAGCCTAACAGCAGAGTCCCTGTCAGTACGTAATTACAGTGTGTGAGGAAGTTCCAAGTGAATAGTAATGTAGGGATTGCAGCTGTTGAATGCTATAGGAAATGAGTCTGGATTTTACTCTTTCACAATGCTTGCAATCAGTGATAACCTTGGGAGAACTTTCCTGTGCAAGTGCCCTTGCCTGGCGGGAGCCCTTCAATGAAGTGTGTGCATGTGTGTGTATGGAAGTACACTGTACAAGAAGGGAACTGCCGATTGAAAATATATTTCTTCAGCTGTTAGAGGTGGCATTACAGTGTGTGACACGAACATTTCAGTTTATCTGAAAGGCAACAGACAGACTTCCACACATGCACTTGGAAAATTGTCCTCGGAGTAGGAAATTTCTATTACTTTGTTAAAGAAGAAATACTTATTCTTACACTTTTAAAATGTTGATACAGTCACATCTTCAGCAAATGGGATAAAATGTGATAAATGGCTAAGTTGCTATGGGCTAACCAATTCCAGATAATGTATCCTGGATAAAAGAAGGAACTGAAGACTGGATTCTTAATTTTTGTAAAAGCAAATTGAAAACTTTTAACTGGTAAGGTATGGGTTTGAAATAAACACAAACAGCCAAAGAAATTGTAAATATGTTCTGAAAAGCTTAACTCTAAAGTGCTTTTCTTTTTCTTTGTAGTTTCAATAGACTGTTTTTGACCAATCGTATTTAGATATGTTAAGAACCATTACAGCTTTGCACACAAATATTTTTGTGTTTGTACCAGTTCTGTTTCATTAAAAAAAAATTGAAGCTTTGTGCTAAAATCAGTCATCTACTCTTACTTGAATTCTTTCCTATTGTGGAGGAGGGTGAGCCAGGAAGAAAGAAACAAATAATAAAGACATTTAGGGAAATAATTGGAATGGAATACAATGATACCAACTGTGTCCATATCTTACTGCTTTCATTTTCTTGGCAATTTAAAAGAATTAGATGGTCAACAAGCCTATTTAGAAAAAATGAGAAATACGAGAATTATGCCAGCTACAGGACTATCTCTCAAAGGAGGAAGCTGGAGGAGCTTTCTTTGATCGTCATTCTGACCTCCCCTTCAGGGTAAGGAAAGTCAGAATTGTTTTCCCATATCCTACCTACCAGTTGAAGTATATAATTTCCAATATTTTTGTATCTATAGCACTCCATTATGGAAAGTACATTATCTCTATGACCAGATATGTGACTGACAGAGAAAGCAATTTGTAGAATCATAAAATGGTTTGGGTTGGAAGAGACCGTAAAGATCACCTAGTTCCAACACCCCTGCCTTGGGCAGGAAACCTTCTGCTGAACCAGGTAACCCCATCCAGCCTGGCCTTGAAAACCAGTTGGTCAGAGCATGGTGGTAATAATGCCAAGGTTGCGAGTTCAATCCATGTAGGGGCCATTCACTTAAGAGCTGGACTCAGTGATCGTTGTGAGTCCCTTCCAACTCAGAATATTCTGTGATCCTAACATTCTGTGATCCAATGCCTCACCACTGTCACAGTCTCACCACCTTCACACTAAAGAATTTCTTCCTATTATCTAATCTAAACCTACTCTTCTTCAGCTTGAAGCCATTCACTCTTGTCCTATCACTTTATGCCCTTGTGAAAAGTCCCTCTAGAGCTGTCTCATAGGCCTCCTTTAGCTACTGGAATGCTGTTCTAGAGTCTCCCCAAAGCCTTCTCTTCTCAGCTTTTTTAGCCTCTCTTCACAGTAGAAGTGCTCCAGCCCTGCGATCAACTCCGTGGCCTTTCTCTGGACCTGGTCCAACATGTGCACATCTTCCTTGTGTTGAAGGCCCCACTGCTGGACACAGTGCTCGAGGTGGGATCTAACCAGGGCAGAGTAGAGAGTGACAATCACTTCCCTCAACCTGCTGGTCATGGTTTTTTGTTAGAGCCCAGGGTGTGGTTGTTGTTCTGAGCTGTCAGCACACATTGCCAGGTCATGCTGAGTTTTTCCTCCACAAACACACCCAAGTCCTTCTGCTCAGGGCTGCTCTTGATCCACTCGCCACCCAGCCTGTATTTATGCTTGGGGTTGCACCGACCCAGATGCAGGACCTTGCACTCAGCCTTGTTGAACATCGTGAAGCTCTTTTGGGTCTATGTCTCAAGCTCATCAAGGTCCTTTTGGATGACATCCCTGCTCTCCGGCATGTCAACTGCATCACACTTGCTGTTGTCAGCACACTTGTTCATAGTGCAGTCAATCCCACTGTCCATGTCCCACTGTCCAGTGAAGCTGTTCTAAAGAGCTGGTCCCAATACTGACCACTGAGGAATGCCACTCAGCACTGCTCTCAACTTGGATAGCAAGTTGTTGACCACAATTCTTTCAGTGTGTACATTCAGCCAGTTCCTGATCCACTGAGTGCTCCCTACATCAAATCCATGCCTCTCTGGAGATGAGGATGTTGTGTGCAAGTGTCAGATGCTTTGCACAGGTCACAGGTTGGTGACAGCTGTTGCTCTTCCCTTCTTACTGCTGTAACTCCATTCTAGAAGGCCAATTCATGTGCACTGTTCTGCTTATGTTCTGCTTGCAAGCGTATGTAGGTCAGGGAATGGATTTATAAAAACTAAAACTAAGTAATGTTTAAATCACATGCTTTTTAGACCAGCGAGCAGAGGAACTATATCTGTTGTGATGGCATTTAGTCTTCAGGGCCGAGTCTTTACATTGATTTACAATATAATCTGAGCAGTTCTATCATCTGCTCAGTGTAGCTAAGAAATTGAAATCAATGAGCTGATATTGTGATATCTTAATAAAGAAATTGGTCAAATGGTCTTACATTCCTCAAGAAAAAGATTGAAATTAAATAGTGTGTAAAGGTATTATTTCTAATTATAGATTAGAAATATAGTCTATAATTAAGATCGACAGTTGAAGCCTTGTCTCTTCTTCTTCTGGTTAGTCCTAAGTCCTGCCAAAATGCCCACTGAGATCTATATTTGTGTGTTTTCAACATGGGTTATATGTATAAATTAATATATTTTTCCTAAAAGTTTATCAAAAACAACTATCTGTAAATTTGAGGCTGGCTCAAATATAAGTGGATAGAAATCCAGAGAATAGAATATTTCTTCTTCATATGAGTGGCAGCAAGTAATTTTAAACAAAAAAGTTTAGTGCAAAGTGAGAGAATTTTGTTTTAGGAACTGCTGCTTGAACTGTCTGTAGCACAGAGAAATCAGAGGAATTAAAGTCTCAGAGGGCATATAATTCTTAGTGAACCTAAAGAAGTATTTGTTGGCAAAGTATTTGTCTCACTATGGAAAACAGTATTCGCCCTCTGTGGCTGGATGATGAGTGTTCTTCTCCAAATAAGGAAAAGAACAGGATGGCATATTCACTCATCAGCTTCAGTTCTTTTGTCAAGTAGTGAAATTTTAAGAAATGGGGTAAGTATTCTCATTAGCAATGCTAAGACTATCTAAATTATGAATGTAAAAAAATTGAAAAGAATTTATATTCTGTGAGAGAGGAGAAAATTGGCACTGATATGAATATTTCAGATGCAATTAAACAAGAGCAAAGCTATATATGAAGTGACAGGCTATTCTTAAAAGAGACCTGTAACTAGTAATTACTATATTGGCATCATCATTGGGGATAATATAAACAGAGAAAATCAGTAGAGAGTTTTGTTCATGCTTAGATATAATGTGATTCCTACATATATACTACACATGTATAGTAAAGAAAAAAGCATAGAGCAGCATTTCTTAGTCTATCATTTACACATTCTCTGTTTTGAGTAATTTATTCTGTTTGGCCATCTTCATATGTCTTCTTTTACATTAACCATATAGAAAGAGAGATTTAAAACACTGATTTATGGAATTTCTTTTATATATGAAAACCCAGTGTTTGAAAAAAATCACTTTCCATTGATAGTTGAAAGAATTCAAAGTGATTTGTCCAGAAGTGGCATTTCTGCATGTTGAAATGTACAATAACTTTAAAAGTCAAAAATAAAAAATACTGATACTTAATCTTCAAAAAGAAGGAACAAGTTTATTTTATCTTGCTTAACTGATTACTTGAATAAGTATAAAGGACTCATCTTTCCAGTGAAGTTCTGCCCTTTGTGTCTCAACAATATGTTCCCTACAGAGCAAAAAATTGCCCTGCAAAGACATTTGATTCTTGATGAAAAAGCATGGTTTTTTTACACTTACACATAATAACTGTAAATTTAACTAAAATTTTGCACAAATGAAAATGTTTAAGGTTATGGGTTAATACCATGTGATTTCCTAGGATAATGAGTTCAGCAAATGCTTGATGAGGAAATGAAGACTTAGGTATACGAGCACATAACTTTAACTCTGTTTCCTTGGAACTGGCAGAAGCCTCTGGAAATTATCTGTAAGTGTTCCTGGTGTATTCATTATGTTCTTCTTGTGTCCTCCTAATGTAACTACGTTTTTCCAAAGCGAGGAACATGCTGTGGTGCAATATGTAGTCCCAGACTGGAAGCCACCTGTGCTTTCAGTTGGCCAGCAGCTGCAAAGCATTCCTGTAGGTGATGCCTCTGCATCCTTGTCTGCCTGACCACTCTGCATGTCCAGCCAAACACACAGATTAGTGTCTGCTAATACTCGTTGCTAATTCCTTAGCAGTGTGTGCTCTCAAAATTGTGTATATCATTTTTATATACCCACCTTTCTTGCATCAGGCATAAACAAGCTCACAACCTTGCAGCAGTCCCTTGTGGATGTGTGTGTGTGTGTGCCTGCTTTTGTAGGTTTTTCTGAGGCATACTCTTTGTATGAAGAACCTGTGTCAGATTGCGGTGTCATACTATGCTGGCAGTTTTGGTTTGGAAGGCACATGGAATAACAAAACAGAAAAACTCTTGGAGTGATATAGCGGCATCTGAAATATGTGACTTTCCTCTTCTATTTTTTTAATAATCAAAAAGTACAGACATCTTAAAATTCCTAACATAATTCTTAGTGCAACTAAAGACAATGTTTCACTTCATCAATAGAGGTGTCTGAAAGCTAAGTAGTAGAAAAGATTTTCAGGGAGCGAGCTCTTTATATTAATTATGATGTTTTTCCAGCTGAGTGAGAAAGCACAGTTTGAAAGGAAACCTCTGGGAAAGATGGATGCCTTTATTCATCATAGTGTCTATTCTCCTTCTGCTGACTACTTCCTTCTTTTATCCCTAACTGAGAGCTTTGTATCCATGACTGGGAGCTGTGATGTACATGAACGTGTCCTGCAACAATTCTTCATTTCCTTGCGCTTGAGCTGTGTACCCATCCTAGTACTTCTAAGATCTCCAGACACACAGGGATTCCCTGTGTATTCTCTCTGGTGGTTGTCAGGGGAACAAATGACATGCAGCCAAGTATATGTAGAGAGAAATAGTGGAGTAAATCAGGAAAGCTCAACTCCTTCTGTCTTCGCTTCTTACAATTAAAAGGAGTAAGTTGGAATGAGTAAAACAGGAAGAGTGGGAGGAAGAAAAAAAGTAAGAAAGCCACACATGAAGCGTAGAAACTTGTCAAAACCTGGGCTTTTGTGTTTTAAACTATATCTGCAGAGGAAAATGTTTGAGGAGAAGGGCACCTTGGATGGTGGTAAATTGCAGCTGTAACTGTAAAAATGGGACAAACATTTTTAACGTATTTTAAAGTTCTTTAAGTCACTTTTCCTGGAAGATTTTGAGACAGTATACCTGCGGCTGTTTTGTGCACAAGAATTGGTTTGTAATGCTGGCACTTGTCTGAAAGAGGAATTTTGGTTTTGTTACAGTTTTTGGTTTCATTCTTTGAAGAAGTAAATGTTCTGCAATGTAACTGTTAAATGAAGCATACAGATAAAGCAAAATGTCCAATGACCAATTACAGCTTGAGCAATGACAAAAAAGCAATTTAGAACCTATGAACCACTGAGAAAAGCACTGGAAATGTGTTTTGGTTGGTTTGTTTTGTGTGGGCATTTTTATTATCTTTTTTTTTTGATGAGGAGTTGAGGAGTAGTAGGTTGTACCTCTAGTCATTTGTCTGAGAGGCTGAGGAAGCTGATGAAATCATGAATAGGAAGAGCTGGTTATTATCTCTTTTAAGCCAAGAACTGGAAATTTTCAAATTACAGCAACAGATATTAAATTAAAAGTGGAAAAAAGTCCATATTTTTTCTAAATGTGCATAATTAAGCCATAGGAAGGCACAGAGTCAAAGAGCTGAGATCAGTGATGAGGTGAAAATAGGTTTATACTTGCACTGTTCTTTTACTGTCTCTGAAGTGACTGCTTTGGCTGGGACAGGGGACACTGTTAGACATTTGCATTGAAGTCAATGTAAATTCTGTATCTGAAAAAGAAAAATAGTCATTTCTGTTGAGAGGGAAAAATTAAAACATAAACCCCGCAGGCAGGCATTTCCTCTCCTGATGGAACAATTTTAAATTAGCATAATCATAATCAGAAAATATTTCTTGTAGAAGTACTGGTCTTGCCTGACTGAGCCTTGAATGAATATTCTAAAATTGTTACCTTAGATTGTGCACAGCACCTGTTTTTGAAAACTGTCTGTAATCACAAAGAAGAAAACTGATTTAATGGAAACATAACTTTAAAACGTTGACTCTATCTTAATTTGTAAAGAAAAAATTGTGTACAGATGTTAATATGTACACAAATAAATTAAAAAGCCCAAACACAACCCAAATAAATGCAAAACAAGTTTGCTTGTATACCCATAGTATTTGTGACATTTTGTTTTTTATGAATAAGTGAAGGAAGAATGTTTTTATCTCATAATGTTTTGGGGGGGAAAAAAACCAAACCCTAAAAAACTACATCGGGAATAATCAGAGGGGTAACTGCCAGTTTTAAGTTTCCAACAAATTACTCTACCAATCCCATGTGAGCTCTGTAATTGAAGATCTCTGTTGCACAGAAATCTAATGGGGGTGCCTCTGCTTTAGTTGTTTGGATTATTTGCTTTTTTTGGAATCAGAAAGCTTTAATTTTATATTGCATTTCTTCATGTCTTAATTTCATTTTGAAAATACCAATTTAAAATATCTCCTTCTAATGGATTTGCCCATGTCCTACCTTTCCGTTACTCCAAATAAAAAGTAGGCTTCACTGTTAAGTTTCTATATGTGTTAAATATAATTAAATTTATCAAGAAACCTGTCTGAAAAGATTTGATTTGCGAGCTCTACATAACATTAACCTGAAGGAAACAGTAATGTAAAAGTCTAAATAATCCAAGGGTTAGAAAAGTTTATGCATTCTTGATAGAAATGGAGGGGAAAGAAAGATGTCTTTCTGCTCTCCACAATAATCTCAGCTGTCCGAATGTCTCAGTATTTTAAATCTCTCTCCTATCTTGCCTGCACATTCCACTGTGGAAATTTTTAGTAGCTTAATACCTAGATTAGGAGGTCATGCTGTGGTTGCAGCCCTGCTTGTAAACCTCTGATGTTTAAGCCCTCTTAAAATGCTGTTTTAGTGCTGCCTATTAATTTGCAATTTTATTAACTGCTATTAAAAAAGATAGCATGTGTCTGCTGCTGTTTCTGGAACACATAAAAGAGTTGAGCAGAAACACTGATTTGCTCGGGTTGTTCTGGCTTCCAGACTACCACACACATAAATGCAGAGAGAATATCTCTCTCCACACCTCTGTCAGAAACTTCATGATGTGGATCATGCAGTGTGGATCCTGAGTGGTTTCAACTGGTGTTAAAGAATTACTTAAAGAGTAACAGGGAAAGATTAATATGGAAGTAAAATTTAGAGGAACAGGTATGTAACTAAAGTGTAGAGAGACATACCACTGTCATTTTATCTGATCTCTCCTGGAAGCTGAAAATACTTGGTATTAAAAGTTCACTAAACAGGAGCTGCTCTTCTGGTCAAAAATGGTTTTTTGTGTGCCTTTGTATAGTGAATTATTCAAGCGTTTTTATAACCTGCAATGGTTAAATATCTGGTGTAAAATATTAAAAAAAAAAAAATGCCCTTTTTTGTTACCATCTCTACAAGGTATTGAGTTTCAACCCTAATCTCAATGACAGTTAATGGCTCATAATAATAGTTTTGAATGCCTGGTTGTTGCCTTCAGTAACATTTGTGCAGTGATGTTACTGGGAATATCATCATTTTTCATCTAAGGAAATAATAACAAATGTCAGGATATGAAAGAAGAAAAACTGTATTTTCTTTCTACCTTTCCAAAGCTAATTGGAATAAATGGTAATAAGCAGACAGTTTTATGTCAGCTCAGACGAGCTGACAATGTGAGGTATGAACTGCAAGTTAACATAACATTTGCCCAGAAAAGAGAAATAACACACTTTGTTGTACGGTACTGAAATACAGGGTTAATGACTGATTTGGGGTAGGATGCTTTTCAATGGAGGTATTATTGTAGAACAGTTGGGCCTGTTCTACAGTAACTAATTGAAGACTAATTATTTTTTCCACTGTTTTAATGCCACTGGAAAGCCTGGCAGGATGTCACATCAGTCTTAATTAGCACTAAGGACTTCTTTCAGTATCAAATGTATCTGAGTACTGCTTTACAAATAATTTTTTTTGTAATTTACTCACGGAAAGAGAGATCTTCCTGCAGACCATGTACTGTAATTATCAGTGTCTCTTAACATGGTTTAACTCTATACTTGTCTGGTTATAATACCTAAATTTCATATACATTGACATAAAAAAAATCACATGGTGAATGGTTGTAATTTGTTTCCTCTTTTATATACCCAAAATGAAAAAAAATTTACTTTGCGTGTTAATATTTTAAATTAAAACTGTTTTAATACCTTTAACAGTTGTTTAGCCTCTTGGAGAAGACATATCGGAATCCTCTGCAGCATGTGCCCTCGTTTAAAAGATGTTTTGCTGAAAAGTTTGGCTGTCACATAACACAAACTCCTCTTTTTACAACATGCCTCTTGCTGTTAAGCGGATCGTTTGGCTGTTTTAAATCTCTTTTTGTCAAGTGGGTGTTCTGATTACGAGCCAGGCTCCACTCTAATTTCCATCCAGGTTCGGAAAGGCGAGACAAAACTATTCACATATTTCTCTTACATTATCTCCTGGGGGTCGGGTTTTGTTTGTTTGAGATTGTTCTGGTTTGTATTTTAAAACTAATTTTATTTTCCCTTTTTTTTTTTTTTTTTTTTTTTTTAAAATAAAGTGAGAAATATACTGTGTACGAACACCACATCCGTGGTCAGCATCTGGACAAATGTCCTTTTCCATTATGTGCTAGGTAAGCCATAGGAAAAAAAAGTGAAAATAATTATATTGATCTCCATTTTCTTGGGAATGTGCAGGTGGATACAAAACTTAGCTTTCTTAGAAGCAAAGACAAATGGGGAATAAAGTGAACTGGCTGCCACATTCTTTTCAAGAGGCAGACCTGTGGATCCTCATTTCATTGCAGACAACTCATCACAAGTCAATTCCAATAGTCTCCATTGGCTTACAAACCCTTTGTGAATTTGTTACTTCTAAGAAATTTTAGATGAGGCTTTGGATGATATCAGGGTCTTATTTGTTTGGTGATTCTGTTATGCCACCATATAGTATATCACTTTTATTTTAAAAAACCCCAATCCAACCCTTTTCTTGGAGAATAATAATTTTGGTGCAATTCTAAAAATCTAAATGAAAGATTTGCAATATTGTTCTTCATCCATTTCTGGTGAAGACTTGCTTTTATTCAGCATAAGAAAATCAGGTAAATTAATTCACTGATTCCTCATCAGTACTAAGTCACTAATATTTGTCCTCTGAGTACATTTATCATGTATCATCTACTTCTATCTGTCCTTTCTGCACATGTGAACAGTTATACCACTTGCCTTTATTATTTCCTGTACTTTTAGCCCTTCTCTCTCTTTAGTAGTTAGAAGAAGCTGTGTGTTGCTCTGGGGAAACTTACATTAAGGGCTTGTGGCCTTTGGCTTAAATTAGCTTCTATAAGGTGTAAAGGTTACTACCAGTTAATGGGGGGATCATTTGGCTGTGCTGAGTTGCCTTTGACTGTCACACCTGGCTTCATGAGTGAAGTATAAACAACTTCTGCAGCAAGCATTTGTGCTAGAGAAAAGAATTGAAATATTAAGTGCATTTAATGGCTCGGTTCTTTGGAGGTGGAGGGAAAAGTATTTCAAAAAAGTAGTTTTCAACAGCTGGAAAAGCAACTACACATAAAACTGACTTCCCAGTTTAAACCCCAAAAGGGAAGGTGCTGAATCACACAGGCTTCACTCATGCATCCGTTTTCTCTTTGAGATTACTTTCTCTGCAAAACAGACCAGGATTTTGTTCAGTTGTTTTGTTAAGTATTAGACTGCTGTGTAGAAGGCATGCCTTATTATTACCTTTGGCATGAAATGCATTCAGCCTATCTTCGTTTTTCATAATACTCACTATGAAAAACAAAGTGGTCTTTATCCATAAACTTGATGTAATCTGAAAACACCTAAAGCCAGAATTCTTGCTGACTTTCACGTGCATGGGATCATCTTTTAGCAGCAGTAGCCTGGTGCTTTAATTTCTGGAGGTCCATGTCAGATTCTACCCTCATGACTTGTGCATTTAAAAAAGAGCAGGTTGAAAGAAAGGTTTGTTTTGTCTGCTACATACTCTAGCCAAGTAGACCTTTGAAGATGGCAGCCAGGGGTGTATTTTTCTCCTTGCTGTTTCTCTCATCAATCTGAAGGGAGACATAGCATCCTCAAAGATAGTTTTTATCTATGAAACGTGAGCTTCAATAGAATGCTGCAGGGTAATAATTTTCTAGGGTGTTGATGAAGCAATAGTTGAACAATTTAATAGTTCCCCCATGTTACCTTTACATGGCAGGTAAATCCTTTGAGGATAAGTTCTTTTGGAGCAAACAAGAATGGCTTAGTTTACTGCAACCACCGTTTTAGTATTCTCTATACCAACAGAACAACAAGGGGGAGAGAGTCTATTGCTGAAGCACTCTAAGGACTGACTGGTGCCATCTTTTGTATTTTGAGCTTCAAGACTGGAAATTTAACCTAGGTGGTTGAAACATGCCCTTACATCCCCTTTCTATCCTAGGAATGAGTTATGAAATTCAAATATCTCTGTATGCTCATAATGCCATTACAATTTTTAAAAAATGCTGCAAGGATGGCTAAGACTTATTAATCTTTTAGAACAGCAGGAATAAAAAGAAAGTTTTCCTTATCTTATTCCTAGAATACTTCCTATTTCTTGATTGGTAAGCACATCTAAAACACACATCTGGACTAACAAAAAAGAGTTTAGGGTATCTAACACAAGAGTGGAGGAGGTAGCACAATTGTCTGATCATTGCTCATAGAATATTTCATGCTCTTGTGGTTAGTTCAAACCTTTCTGCTGTGAACCCCCTTTTTTGGAAACAAAGAGTTATCCCCAGCTGAGTAATAATTCTGTTGGTACTTGATAAGGCTCGTTGTCTCTGGCTGGATACATGTTCCTGTGACCTTTGCTTATGTCTAGTTTCACCTGAATGTCGGGGCAGGGGGAGAGTGGGAATGTTCAATGATTTTTCTCAAAGGATTCAAAATTACTTTTAGAACAACTCTCCTTTTCAAATTTGTTGCAGTGGTTGTTCTTGAAAGGCCATCTTTCATTCCCAGTTAACACAGAGTTTGAAACAGTTTTATCCAGGTTTAGAATGGGAAGATAGATCAGTGTTGTATAGCAAATGCTCTAATAGAGAAACTCATATAAAAGTAATTGGAGTGTTTCAGAGAACAAAGACTAGAGAGATAGAATTGAATACTTCTGAATAAATCAAGGACTGTATGCTTTGTGGCATAAAAAAAACGGGTAAGGGCATTTAGGTTGTATTTGGAAATGGAATATTTGTATAGGACAGTGTTTTGTAAACAGCTATCTTGCATTACCTAATGCAACTTGTCAGTGAGACTCATTCAGCTTCTCTACTTAACAGAGACTGACTTCCTTCAGCTTGCTTTCAAGAGTCACAGATTTTTACACCTTGACTAAAATGTACAAAAAGCAAGATATAGAGAACTGAGAATTGCAAAGTCTTCTTAATGGTACAGCTAAACTCCTTTACCTTATTCATGTCCAATTTTTCTTCCCACATGTAATCTCATTAATGGAACTGTTTGGCCTGACTAAATAAGGCAAACCAAGCCTTCAGAACCACTTTTTTATTAGATGCTTCTCTTCAAAACTAGATTTCTATGCAGCATTGTAATTCTGACTGCGCTACTGATTTGGAATTTGTTCAAGCTATACCAGCCCATGCAAACTACCAGCATTTTATAAATTAAATTTCTCAGAGCTCTTTCTAGTACAGGCTATTTTTGCAACAGCTTGCAGATGTTAAGTTCAGACCTCCTCTAGAGAATTGTTCACTTAGTACTCTGGAACCGATGCAAGCGAATCTTAGATCATTTTAAATCATCCCAAGTTTGTATACATAATGTGTACTAAAATGAGAAAAGAGGGGTGTCAGTTGGCAAAATAAAAAGTGGTTTGTTTTCTAATCTGTAGTTTTAGGAGTGTATAGAGTTTGGTTTTCATTATTACTTTTATTAAAGTATTCTAAAATAAAGGATCATACTGGTTTGAGTGGGGTTTTTTAGCAGGGGAGAAGGGGGACAGTGAAGGGGGCAGTTAAATCTGTTGTGTAACCAATTAACTGGGCTATTTGCAGACCTTGTGGAATTCTTTTGGGAAGGCACTAATATGTGAAATAGTTGCTTTTCAACATATATTGTCGTGGCTCTTCCACGAGTGTTCTACAAATCTTAGGAAGCATGGGCTCAAATCAGTTTAACAAATCTTTTCTTCATTGTAAAATAGCTTGAGATGAAGAGGCAATACTGCATCTGAAACCTGTTGGAGTTTTTAGCAAGATCTCTGCTTTCTATCGAAGCATGTGGAAAAAAAACGTTTGGTTGCTATCACAGTGGCTGAGGATTGAAGGGATCTGTAGAAATCACCTCCTGCAATGCGCCTGTTACCTAGAGCTATTTGGTCAGGAATATGCCAAAATGGTTTTTGAATAGCTCCAGGGCAAGTGACTCCATAACTTCTCTGGACAGTCTGTTCCAGTTCTCAAAGGAAAAAGTGTCTCCTTATTTTCAGAGGGATCCTCCCATGTTCCAATATGTGCCCATTATATTTTGACCTATAACTGGGCACCACCAAAAAGAGCCTGACTCCATCCTCTTTGTACTCTTCCTTCAGGTATTTCTACACAATGATGAGATCTCCAGTAAGTCTTCTCCAAACTGAATAGTCCCAGCTGACTTTTGTGTTGGAGAACCCAGAACTAGACATGGGACTTCAGGTGTGGCCTTACTAGTCCTGAGTAGAAATAATCCTCTTTCATTTCCAGAAGTCATTTGACAAGATTCCTCACCACTGAATGTTTGACTGTTTAAGAATACAGATCCTTAAAGAGTCAGATGGTTGGCTGAAAAATAAATAAAACAATGCTAGCATAAATGGCCAGCTTTCACAGGTCACCCTGACTGTTTTTCAGGGACTCTACAACTGTGCAGGTGCAGGCAGCCCTGTAGATTTAGTGGTGATCTGGAAAAGAAGTGTGTATCTTTGGGTAAGAAAGTATGTTGGCCGTAATGTTTGTTTCAGGTCAGAGCAGGTATGAACGGGAAAACACTGTACTAAACTGAAAGACAGGACAATGAAATAGCAAATGAAGTTGAATATGGATTTAAACGTAAAGCAAACTAAAGAACATTGGTTTTCACTCAAAAAACAGAGTGTGTAGCAGAGCAATGGAGTTCCTTGTAGCAATCTGATGCAAGCACTAAAATTTTGTATAGATAGTAAGATAACTGGATATTCTCATGGAGGAGTCCAGTAGAGGCTATCTGAAAACAACACTTTTAAAATGTAATTTTCGGACAATGAGGTTCTTTTAGTACAAATTGTTGAAATCAGTGACAATATTATCAGAAAAAGCCTTTTTTTTTTACATTCTTCTAGGTGCATGCAATGTTGGATGCAAGGTAGGGTACCAATGGAAGTGTCATTTTACTGAGTACCATTTTCCTCAAGATTTTGTTGCCTTTGTGTGTTGTGTAAACCAAAGAAACAGTGATATCTGTTCATTACTTTTCTCTGGATTATTGGGTAAAAGTAATACCTGACAGTATTTGAACTTCAAGGAAATTAGCTTTAAGCTGATGTCTCCATAGAAGACAGTTCAAACAGCGGGAGTTTTACAGCAGAAATTTATCCAAAGCTAAGGTGTTGTGCAGTGGAAAATTGTTTTCATTACTTTATTTGGGCAAGACCACACTATCTGCTGCGGAACCTCTATAGTCACAGCTCAAGGCTCCTGCAACTACATTTGAGCTTTTTTTGAGTTGACCACAGGAATGTTTGGGATCAGCAGAGTGAAAATGTGAAGCAAATACAGAGAGTTCAGAGTAGCATTAGAACTGAACCAGTAATTTTGATGTCCTGGCATCAGCTCTCTGGATCAGGACTAATTTTCTCCTGCAATTACTTTGCTACAAATTGTTATGGCATTAATAATTCTCAAAGTGANTGCAAAATTTTATAATCAATTACATTTTCTTTAAAAATAAGAAGTCTTCACAGACTGAGATATGAAGCCAGTTGCAGCAAAAATTTGCTTCTGAGGTTGAATCCAGAGTTGGAAATGGAAATGGGGCATCCTGGGTATTTAGCTGTGACTTTACACAAGGTCCATCAAAATAAAAAAACATTAATAAATTATGTATAACCACTAATAACCACTCAATGATCCCCCAATATGCAACAGACTCTGTGGAAATACTAGTGACTGAACATTATATTTTAAGGGGTAAAAGATTATATCTGAAATTATAGATACTGTTCTTTTCAGCGTACCAGCTAGACAAAAATGTAAACAAAAACATAAATTAAAAGTTTATTTCTGCTTTATCTGAGCTGAAAGAAAGACATGACATATAAGGACCAAATACACAGACAGCAACCAGTGTAAAAATAAAAAAATAGATTTAACTTATTTCTAATTTTTGCTATCTAGATAACAATCATTAACATAGTAGACCACTTCATTTATATCAAAATTATGACTTTGTAATAGCGAGGGAAAGAAATAAAGAAAGTGTCAAGAAAGAAAAAATCTGTGCTTAATAATAGTTGAACAGATGTTTAAAATCAGTAGTCTTGATTGGCACTATGCCTTTTCTAGTTCATCTGGTTAGTGGGAACATTCTCAAGAACATCAATAACATGAATCATGTGCTTATAATCAGTCGTGTGATTGTGCTTTCCATCAAATATGCCACATATTGTTTTAAGTAAGCTGGGCTGCTATACAGGAGTTTGTCAGAAGGAGCCTTTGTAACCATCGTCATCCTTGTTGTCATCTGGTCACTTCTAGGCCCCAGAGTGAAAAGGTTGAAGCTACCAGCTGAATGCCATGGCAAGACAATCAATGCTGTCAGTTCAGCATGAACTGGGTCACCTGCACTAATCTGAGAACGGCTTGTTCAAGGTCCCTGGTCTTCGACTGGTTATAATTAATGGACATTTGTGGGGAACACTTGGGGCAGGAGTGATGAAAAGTTATAGTTTTGGGGTGGCTTGATATTCCTGCAGCAAGGAACTAAGTTAAACATTCAGTACAAACATTCACAGGGATGATTGTCATGCTAACTCTTTGCTCTAGAACATGGAATTGAAAAAAAGAAAAGCAGAATGTGAAATCAGTGAAGAGGCCGACAGTTCTGAATTTGTTTAGCTCAGCTACACCAAACACACCAGAAAAAAACCTGCTTGTTTAAATAATGGGGAGATAACAACTAGAAGAATGCTAAATGAAGCTCCTGTCACTTGAACAGAGTAACACCACTTTTGATTGGCAACTAGTTGTAATATTACCTGCTTACATAAAGTTATTGTAAATTATAATCTATATATAAAATATAGTTTATTCTAATAGAAATACATTATAAATACTATGTATTATAGATAATATAAATAATGTTTACATTAATGTAAATATATTATAAATCTATAAATTATTATATAATTCAGAATAATATTTTGAATACCTGAGAGAAAGGGCCCACTTTTATAGAACCAAACTGAAGCTCAACTCCTATTGTCTGAAAAACAACAAAACAAAGTGTTAAATCTAGTAAAAAAAGGAAAATTGCAACATTGCAAGAAATACATAAAACTAAAAGCTGGGACATTTGTTCTGTTACTAAATGATAAAACAAGCTAATTCACTGCCAGAAAGCACTGCTAAGTCCTTGTGATTACTTTCCCCACCTTTTTATTCATCTTGCTGGATATTTAAAAGTAGATTTTTTGGTTTTTTTCACTTGGCTACTAGTTGCTTAGTAGCAGAATTAAAGCCTATTGAAGTTCTTAAAAAGGTTCCCAATGTTCTACTGCGATATTTAGGTCTGAGTCTTATTCCTTAATTGCATTTGGTCAAAAACCTTTAAATATTTGACTCATTTAAAAACGTGATTTGTGTGTGTGTTCCATCCAGTTTAGTTTGTGTATGTCAAGGTTCATGGAGTTTATGTCAGCACTAGCAGTAGCAGAATTTCTGAACTTGCGTACGTGATGTTGAAGTACATTCATACAAGCAGCTGATTATTGAACTGAAGGTGTCTAAAATAACTAAGACTGTAAATTGTTAGGTGGGATCACTGTTCTGCCCTGGTTACCGGCTTGAGTGTGAATATAGCACTGGAATTGCCCTAAGGGTAGTAGATCACAGACCTGAATTTTGTAAGTCATGTTAAGCAGCTAAGAAACTTTTTCAGGTTGAAATCTATTAAGGAAATATGCTTAG
This sequence comes from Dasyornis broadbenti, assembly GCA_013397935.1. Lineage (NCBI taxonomy): Eukaryota > Metazoa > Chordata > Aves > Passeriformes > Dasyornithidae > Dasyornis > Dasyornis broadbenti. The sequence goes on from VZRN01004184.1 coordinate 859,254, forward strand.
TTGTGCTGCTTTTGATAGGAAGTCTAAAGGTAGGGGACATATAAAGGCATGCCAGGACTCATGAGGAGAAAATAATGGCTCAGTTTCAAGAGGAACTTGAAACATAGTCATTGTGACTTGAAGGTTATAGACCTGACAAAACTCAGACTTTTTCACAGTTAAACCAGGGTGCTTTGTGCATCCTGCAGCTCTACTAAAGGTGTATGATTTTAGACCAACCCTCTGAAACACAGCAGGCTGGATGCTTGCCTGCATTCCTTTGCTATTTCTAAATTGCACTAATTAATTCTCTTAAATTAGACATTTGTTTATGTGATTTAAAATGTCAGTACCTAGGGATGTCAGCATTCAACATGTTCAGATGCCTCCTAGGAAACAGACAGTGCTCAGGCATTGCCATTGTGTTGACTAATCCCCTAGATTTCAAAGGTATTAAATTTTTTCCTGGAGCTGTTCAAGGTGCTAAACCTCACCCTCTGACCACTTTAGCCTACTTGTTGCAAATCTACAGATTTTAAGTATTGATTATTCCCATCAAAAAGGAAGTGACTTAGCAAAAATATAGAGAAACAGGATTTTAAAATAAAAAATGCCAAACAGCCTTTTGCTCAGTCATTGCTGAGAAATCTATGTATAAAATGTTCACATAGGATAAGACTTACTTATTTTGACTACATGTAATTGGTGCTGCTGTAAAAGGTGAACAAACTAGCCCTATTTGGCACAAACATCTGTTTCATTTTCTCTTAGGTCTGGAAAGCCAGCTCCACAGAGCAAAAGTCTTGCCTTCATGCTTTGCTTGGTGTTTGCTTAGTCCTGTGGGTTTCTTTCAGTGTCCTAAATAATACTGAAATCCATGGAAAAAGGAGCTTTGTTAGCAAGGATAAGGGAGATACAGGAAGGAGAACTCAAGAAAAGAGTAACTATCAAAATGAGGTAAATATTCATCCTTGTTGAGAGTAGTCATTCTAACAGGAATGACTTTAGGACTGCTAAAATAAAGGTATTGATATCACAACAGAAATCACCAAACTGAACAGTTACGTGCAAACTTAGAAATACAGATATAATCTTTATTACAGCATAGGAAGTGTGCACTATTTATTGTGTGTGATTTTGCAGTGATCTTACCTCCTAAAATACTAGTGGAAGAGCAAATGCAATGCTTTTTCTAGGTTACACAGTGCTTCCAGTGGTGGCAAATGTGGACCTCCATGAAAGGAAATAAAAATATCAACTTCCTGTGAAGAAGGAAAGGTGGATGATTACTATTCAAGGGGGAGTCTGCATTCAGCTAATGTGCTTTTCCTTAAGACTCTGCAAGGGAAATGGAAGTTCATTATGTGAGAGGATGTGGAGCAAAGGTTGGTGAAAGATGTTGAACTGATCACCTTCTACCTGAATTGGGTGAGGCATGGGAAAAGATACTGAAAAACGGTAGAGGCACACACCTGCTATAGAGCAAACCAGTCTGTTCAAAATGCACAGTATGAAAAATCACACAATACTGACATATGGTGATAATCAGTGGACTGGTAACATTGAAAAAGGCAGGAGAAACACATCACAGAGAAAGAAACACTGCTTTAAAAATCTTCTCTACTATAGGGGAGAGAAAAAGTTTCTGCATCTGGTGTTTCCAGATGTCTTTTTTTTTTTTTTT
>VZRN01004184.1:867949-880399 GCA_013397935.1 Dasyornis broadbenti
TTGGATTTAACAAAGTTTTACAGCTTTGAATTTTCAGTATGAGACTATTTTAAAACAAGATATATTTTTAGCTCTAGTCATTACCCAGAGATGAGATTGGGAGACATTGCTTGTATTACCTTTGAAAAACTAGACTCTCACAGCTTGTCTTGCTTTAGAAACAAGTTTGGGAGAAAACACTCTGGAATGAGNGCTCTGGTGTTTTCAAGCGTTCAGGAGTGAGATGGGTAATCAGTGCATATTCACAGTGGTGATTGTGATTCTGGAGATTGTTACATGTATGGCAGGTTTTGACAGAATTGGCTAGCGCTTAACTCCTGTAGATGTGCAAACTACAAGAATGGCACAACGAATATGCTTGCCTTTTAAGAAATTACTCAGGGTAAGAAAACTTTTTTTAATTCCCAGTAAAGCAAAATAAAAACTTTAGGTTCCCTTATTTTGTATGTTTTTGTTTATATCCTATATTTGTTTTCTTATCACAATGGAGCAATTCTAGGTTTTGTCTTATTGTCCAGATTCCCAAGTTCATCAGGAGTTGGTGACTCATTTCTGCTGGTTCTAAACCTTGCAAATACCCCAGTAATTCTTCATATACTCAAGAAATGAGAACAGTTGTGTATGATATATTTTATTGTTTTACTTATGGTTTAATTCTGTTAGAGGATCATTTTTGTCTGATGCAAAATACCTTAAAAATTCTGAAATTTTAATTATACTTGCAGTCATTCAATTTCATATAAATGCAGCCATTATCTTTCAAGAGGTGCCACAAGAGGTTGAACAATGTTCTTCACAGTAGTAAAAACCATAGTCCAGCCTTTTAACACTGTCACTTTCAGGGAAAACATGCATATTCCATGGAAGCAGTTGCAATGTGAAACTTGGACATCAATTTTTGAACATGATACCAATCACTGCAGTGATTACTTTTTTATATTAAAGTATTTCACTGAAGTGTGATAAGCTTGCACTGTGATGTTAATTTGAAAACACAGATGAGTTTTAGATGACAATTCAGGGCAAAAACATTGATCCAATACAGTATAATTTTATTTGGTTTAAAATTTAATATAGCTTCTAAATTGATTTTACTGAGTCAGTGAAACAAGAGAATAGAGTCATAATTGTGGCAAATAGGGAATTTAAAAACTGTCTCACGTAACTGAGCAACTGCTAGGCCTAAAATTCAAAACTGAGCAACTGCTAAGCCTAAAATCCACACCCCACCCCACCCCCCCCCCCCCCCACTTTTGGATTTAACAAAGATTTTCTGCTTGTTAGTTNATTTAACAAAGTTTTACAGCTTTGAATTTTCAGTATGAGACTATTTTAAAACAAGATATATTTTTAGCTCTAGTCATTACCCAGAGATGAGATTGGGAGACATTGCTTGTATTACCTTTGAAAAACTAGACTCTCACAGCTTGTCTTGCTTTAGAAACAAGTTTGGGAGAAAACACTCTGGAATGAGCATTTCCGCTAAAGAAAAGGGTTTCAGCAATCCCTTCCCGCTGGTATGAGATGAATATTAGTGGGTGAAAGTGAAGAGAACCAACTGTTTTTGGTTGCACCTCCTGGCAGATCGGGGCTGATTGCCTTCAATCGATTGTCTGATCTCAGACTAAAACCAAGACAAACAGTTCAAGGAAAAAAACACAAAAGCCACCAAAGGATTGCTACTACAGTCCAGGGAAAAAGAAAAAAGAAACTTCTTGCCTGAGCTGACAAAAAACCAAGCTAGCCAAGCAACAAAGTAATACCTGTCTGTGCAGCCAGCCGAGCACATGCGAGAGCGAGTCTTTGAACAAAGCCCATGCAAGAGCTCCAAGGCTCCTGCCCCTCCCCCAGGCCGACCTTAAATTTACAGGAACCCTTTCTGGGCATAGAGCAGACAATAAGGGAATAGAGTATCATTATAAAATCACCCCAAGACACAGCTGTTGAACATAGACTCATGGACTGGTTTGGGTTAGAAGGGACGTTAAAGATCATCTAGTTCAAATCCCTTGCCATAGGCAGGGACACCTTTCGCTAGACCAGGTTGCTAAGAGCTGCATCCAACCTGGTCTTGAACACTGCCAGGGATGAGGCATCCACAACTTCTCTGAGCAGCCAGTTCCAGTGCCTCATCACCCTCACACTAAAGAGTTTCTTCTTAGTATCTACTCTAAACCTTCCCTCTTTCAGTTTGAAGCCATTCCTCCTTGTCCTGTCACTACATGTCCTTGTAAAAAGTGTCTTTTTGTCTTTCTTGTGGGCTTCCTTCAGATACAGAAAGACCATGATGAGGTATCCCCAGAGCCTTCTCCAGGCTGAACAGTCCCAGCTCTTTTAAAGATATAGAATAGCGATAATTTCAAGATCATTTAGTATCATTTATTCAACTTCATTTTAGCATTCTTCGAGCAAGCAAATAAGAATGTCTTAATCTAGGGGTTATGTACTTCTACAAAATAATTCAAAGTGACAGTACGTATGACCTGCTTTTGCTGAACTTCATAACATAAACCCAGAGGTAGAGATGATCTGTAAATGAACAATTTTTTTGACATTTCTTAGTCTGTGATGCTACATACTATGGCTTGTCCAAAGCAACAAAGCACCATGCTAAATAAAGGATGTAGTGCAGCAGCTGGCCTCCCAAACGATGGGTCTGAAACTTTCTATTGTTTAGATTAAGTACTATAATATTTCTTCCACTCACTTCTGTGTTTTTAGACCAAGAACACTGTGCTTTAGCTTGACTAAAGCAATTCCAGTATACTACAGAATGACTTCAAGGAGATATTTGATCTTCAATTAGTTCAATATTCAGATAATTTAAGCTAATAGTGCTATATTCTCCCTTGGCTGAGTGTTCACTGTAATAAGCTGCAGTCTGTCATTCCGATAGAACTTAATGCATCCATCAGAGAAACACAAATGTGTCAAGAATGTTCTTTTTCTGTTTTTGAGAAATCCACGTTAAAAACGAGTTATTCAAACTCAGCCTCACGGAATACAATTACCTTAATTTTTTTTTTAATATGCTTGCAAATTTCCTAGAAGATCAATCTCTTTATTGTGGTTTGCATGCCACATAATCGTTCAAAGACACAAAATAATATCACTCCAAAAATAGTAAACTGAGAAAAAAAGTTAGAGATAATTAAAATATTTATATATTTATAAATCACTGAGCAGAGAGAAATTCCCCTACTGACTTCTGTATTTGGGGAAATAAGTGCCGTAGACAAAATAACAGAGCCGTCCCCAACAATTCTTGAGTGCTCCGGGAAGAATGATCTGATATTACCATGACTATTTTTGTTAATATGAAAATTAAAACCAGTGAGTATTGAATAAATTGGCCTTCTCTTAAAAAACCCACACTGCAGGTATTACCTGTTTCAAAGAGAAAAGTGGTCTTGTAAACTCAAAAAGAAATTAAGGTTGATATAATCAGTGACAATGCGAAGAGTTTTCTTTTATTGATTATTTTTTAAGTTTCAGTTGTTCAGTGAAAAGAAAGATACATATTGGTTCACAAAAAAAAAAAAAAAAAAAAAAAAAAAAACCAAAAACTGTTTGAAACTCCTGAACAGATTTTGCTCTGTTTAAAGACATTAGAATCGGTTTTTTTTTTCCTTAAAATTCTGCTGGCATTGGGGTTATTCATGAAGCCTTATCTGCATTGTTTTCATGCCTTTTTGCATTATTTCTGTGGTATTTTAAACTGATGTTAAGGTGATGAAATATACAGTAAATCTTACTTGGCTGTGTTTTGAAGTCCTGAAAATAATCCAACTATTTTCATTTAGGCAGTCTCTTGGCATCAAAGCAATAATATGCTATACTGCTATAATATAGAATGAACTCAGAGAACACTATATTTCTCATATTTTATGATTCCAATGTATTTTCAAAGACCTTTTTAGAAGCGTATCATCAGTAAAGGGTGATGGAAAAATCGGAATTTTGGTTCCATGAGATTATCATGTAGCATATGTAAAATAGGATATTGGATTCAACTTATTTCATGGCAAACAGGTGGGTCTATTACAAAAACAATCTTCCTACTTCTAATACTAATTGAAACTTATGTTACTGTGTGTTCAAGAACAAATGCCAAGGATTAAGTTGGCATGAAGCCTAAACTAACCTTTTCCTCTGTAATAGGCACATACAAAAAGCTGCTCCAGTTTCATGGTAGAGTTGAAATTATTCTTTATAATAATTCTTGGTGAAGTATTATATTTATGTGCACATAAAAAGCAAAACAAGAAGCCTAAGTAAATAATTATTTCTCATTGTTTTCTGTAAACTTAAGGGTAGGACAAAAATGTAATTCAAGCTCAGCAGTGCTTCTTAAAATTTTAAGTATAACTTGGTTTGGAAAATAATTTTCATTTCACGTATTGAAAATTAACTTAGCAGCATTAGGTGATTCCAAGGCTTTTATATTGCCCTAGGAATACATACCTAAAGGTTTTTAAGACATGCCTATGGTAGATAATAATTGGAAATAAATTTCATTGTCTAAACTGCAGTACAGAGAAAGTATTTTTGAGGTGATTGAAGCTGTCCTTTTCCCTGATGATTTAATAACAATAATAATAATAATAAAAAAATAAACATCTATTTCTTCAGTAAAACTGAGAAGAGAACTGACAGAGAAACAATTAAATTACAGCAATGAGATGTGAATTCAGTGAGAGCTTTGGAGTAGATGATCCTAAAATAATGAATTCCCCACAGGCTTTTAAAACTTAAATATGCAATTAAAAGTAGACCAAATAAATTCACCATTTCAAATGAACAAAATTACAACTTAGTACAAAATACTTTGGTAAGAGCAGAAACAAATAGATTTATTTCAGCAGTTTTTCACAGTTATTTCAATACTTACAGATCTTAATTTCTTGCAGCCAGTTCAGCAGTAATAAACTCATCATGGTTCTAAGGAAATGCTTCCTTCTACTACCTCAGAGACTCTATGCCATCTCTCAAAATTGCATTACTTGTGGCTACTACTTAGCCTCTCTTTATGCAAAAGAGAAATAATAATTTTTCCTCTGGTGGATCTTCCTTACTTTTTCTTTTCAGAATAATATAAACTTAGAAGGAGCTTCCAGTGGACATCCAGAGTACTCAGTGCCTTCTTTGCCTCAGTCTTCTCCAACATGGTCTGCCTGATCCACCTGAATACCTCTTATGAGGCATAAAAAGGCTGGATTTATGAATAATCTGAGGACTCTGGATATTATTTGCATTGTCTGCAGGAAACTTTTGACATTGTCTACCACAATATTCTTGTATTTGTTTTAGGACAATGACGCTTGGGTTGATGAATAAGTAAAACACTGTTGGGATAGTTATGTTGAGATGGTTGTAGACTGCTTGGAGGCAAATAACAAGGGGCATTCAATAGGGTCTGCCTTGATACCTCTTCTGTTTTACATCTCTCTCAGTATAATTGAGGAGATGGAGGACATGTGTGTCTCATTTGCAGATGACTTCAAGCTGTCATCTCCACCAAGTATGTATGCTTTCCTAGGTTATTTCTCTTAATTTTTGAAAGGCATGTAAATAAAGAATACAAAATATTAATGCCTGTGAACTCAAGATGCCATAGCACTGATTTCTTAACTGCTTCTGATTCAGGGATACAGGTTAGAGTATCAAAAAGGAAGATATGCTGATAATATAAAACACATTATGTTTAGCTTAATGTGTTTAACTTGGCTTCATCCATTCAGCTTGCGAACTTGTGAGCTAAAGCCATCAAAAGTGAAAATTCAAAAGAAGAGCAAGTTGTCTGTCATTTTTGTCCTGAGAGATTTTATGTGTTGGAGTTTTTTTTCTTTCTCCTCCCTCCCATCCTCCATCCCAACTTCTTTTGTCAGGCTACTGTGAAATAATTGACTGATTAAGCTTCCTATGTTGACTAACTCATTCCTTGAGAAACTTTCTTGCCTGCCCCCAAGGCATGTTTTGAGTAGAACTTAATATTCATTAATTCTAAACATGTTAGGATTAAGTTGATCTTTAAATTAATGGCCTTATTGTTTCTGGTAATTTGAGGATAAATTTATAAAGTCCTGGAAATTTCTTTTGGTGTTGTAATGCTTCTATTTTCTGTTCCTGTGGAAGCTGGAATGAAAGAGTGAGAGGGGTTATCAGAGCGGTTAACATTATTGAAGAGAATAAAGACAGTGCAAAATTATTAAAACACTCTTTGGATATGTGTGTTGGAAACCTAGAACACAGTGTTAAATATATTTCTATTTTTGCTTAAGAATGTTTTAGCAATAAACAGTCTCTCATGCTAATAACTTTCCAAGGAGACTTGCCTAACATTAATCGACCTTGTTTTAACATTCAGCTAACAGACACATGGCAATTGGACAGGGTCCCGTTGTTAGGAACACCCCTAAATGAAATGCCCCTCATTACTCATGATCCAAGTGGTATGTATAAAAAGGCAAAGCAGCCAACTCTCAATCTGTGATTGCCTTTAATGGGGGCGAAGGGGAATACTCTGGAGTCACGGAAGTTAAAAACACAGACAAACATAGAAACAGCGTGGTTAGGGGCTGTTTTAATCACATAATGGGGACATGATAATTTGATCCAGCTACATTCAACACTTAGCAATAAATGGGGCTTCTGAAGACTGAGTGTATTCCAAAATGTAATAGATTCAGGTTCAAATGAGCTGGACTGCTTTGAACTGTATAATCATATCTCTTTCTCTCATTTGTGTGTATTTTTTACTCAGATAAAAGAGTTGAACAGCAAATTATCATGGGCTGCATTCTAACTATAGTACAAACTATGCTACAAGGGAGAGCTGTAGAAGTTGGCATTACTGTATTTTTGGGGAGAGAATCTGCATCCTCTGCACAGTGATAATTAGATGGCATAGATTTAGCACTAGATGTCCTACAGCCTTGCAGAGATAGGAGGAATAAATAGTCCTTGTCTGCTGCTTAGCTACTGTTTTCAGAAAACAGAAATGAAATGTCTTCCAAAGAGTTGAACTCATTCTGCTCTTCTTTTTGTGGTAGCACTAGTGCAGTCAGATTTGGAGGGAGTTATTTTTAAAACAATTCGTTTTTCTAGCAGTGTCTTTTCTGGTGGTCAATGGCTCATCATTCTAATGTGCGGTTATTACAAGCAATATTACTGCACAATTATACCTGCTGTTACTAAAAGAATTAGTAACAACTTCCATTAATTTTTTAGCTGTTATTAGAGATACAGATCTGAATTTCTGATATAATCACCATAAACTTATAAAATATTAGATCTGTCATGAATGTAGGCATATATCTATGCTCTCCTATTAAGGGTTGTAAGTAGAGAAAAGCATGCCTATCCTACATCTACACTTCCCTAAGTGGATGCTAGTGGCCACTGTTTAAGATTATCAACTGAACCACATAAAGCTTTGGCCTGATGTATTATAGTTGTTCGTATCTGTAAGGCACTGAACATTCCAGGTTTTCTATATTGTGCTGTTGTAGCTTCAATTGCTTATCTTTGATTCATGTACTTTTAGCCAACCTGAAACTCAAACGAGATGGTTTGAGGAAAGTACCACAGTAGCAGTGAGCTTGGTCCAGCCACTTGCAAAGTCTCCACTGGGAAGTGGTCGTGTTTGCCCGGTAATATAGGTTCTGGCCAAATACAAACATGAAAGATCAGGGTAAAATGTGTAGTTTTGCTTACTCTGAAAACACATCTCTAAATCTCAGGTCTCCTTAGTTGGAAGATAGTCTTCAGAATATAGAGTCTGTTTAGGCAAGTCTTACTGCTTCTGCATGAAGCCGTAAAAACCATCATTAGGAGCCTGGCCGTTCTAATTTCCTCCGATGACCTGGAAATTCTAGGAATACTAGGAACTATGGTGTTTTGCCATATAATGCTGTTTCCCACATGACTGTTTTCAGTATACTAAACACCTAGAGCTTGGGCTGAGGGCATTAAATATTGAGTTGATATACTGAACAGAGTATCACCGTACATAAACTAACTTTAACCCTAAGGTTACTTTCCTATGAAACTGTATGAAGACAGTTTCACAGGCAAGTAAAATTTCTTCTTGCACTTGGCATTACTAGTATTTGAATAAACAATTACTCTCAAGTACAGTTTTACCACTCTCATTCATTGTAAATGTAAGTTTTAAAGATGAGGAATGTTATATTTTGTACTGGTTTTAATCCCTGCTTTTATTTCAGTACACTAGATATTCTCAGCTTCGACTCATAGCTTTTGCGTGGATGTTTTGGTCTCTCTGTCCATCCTCATGGGAATTACAAGACAAAGACAGAGACAGCGCTAGTCTTAAAATAAATAAGCAAGTGTAGGACTATAACTATAACTGTCGGAAAAAAGGAATGATGATTTTTAATTTTTATAAAAGATTAGGAAGGGAATATAATATGTTCCTGTTTGTTATTTACATATAGCTAGTGGGGTTTTTTTGTTTCTCATATGCAATGGAACCAGCTATCTGCATAAATCACCAGGTTTGGGGCTTTTTAAATATTTACCCAATATGCAGCTCATTTTATATTATTAAACAGTATAGTAGTTTAAACTAGCTGGATAGTATAAACTAGCTGGAACTAGTAAAACCTGTGGAAGAAGGAGCTTGACAAAATATAGTGCAGCTACTTCAAAATGCTACCATGAGTGCTGAATTACGTACACTGAATCTCTGAGCTGAGAACATGTAGCTTCAGTGCACTGACACTTTTCAAGTAGATGCTCCAAACAAATACTTGATCTACTAAATACATTAGTATTATGAAAATGAAATATTCTCTATGTTTTTTTAAAGTGATTTTCCTGTAAAATCTGGGCCATTACCTCCTCTGTAGTATAATCAGAGGGTGCATTAGACTACAAGCACATCCTTATAGACAGTGGCAGATGTACTGGCTACACAGCTGTCACTGCTTTGGCTCAGCTAAATTGCTGCTCAGCCTTTGCCTTAGTTGTCCTGTAGTTCATACAGGATTTTAAGCAATCAAATAATGTGCTGGTCTGAAAAACCAACAAGAATTAGAGTAAAGGTTTCAGTAAATGTAAACCTTAAACCTCTGTTTTAACACTACACTGGTACAAGTGACCTGAAGTAGCAAGGAACAGTCTAACCTCTAGGCAAATGGTGTGTATACAAATGTCTTGTTTGCTTGATTTCAATAACTAACTAGTTAAAACTATATGAGTGGGTGTTGTGCTTTTAATTCACAAGCCTGGATTAGGGTGGGGGAGGAGTGGGGTGGGGAGAAGGAACCTGAAGCCTTAATGCTTTGGCGCTTGCTCCAGCTGTGTTTTGAAAAGATGTTGGGAGTTCCCAAATAAAAAGGTTGGTTTTTATTGTTCACTAATACCTCTTTTGCTAGAAAGGAAGACAGGGTTGGTTTCCCAAACTTGTCTGTCATCCTCGTAGAATGTGGGGAGTGGAGGCTTGAGGAACACAAAATGAAATTTCATCATGTAACCAGGGACTCATTGTTAACACTGTCAAACATATGGCACAGCTGTGAAATTTTTGTGCCAGGTCTGGTGAGCTAGTGGGAAAGCTCACAAAGCCAAGCATTTGGACTGATGGTGTTGTTAGTAGGAAGAAGCAAATGATAAAACAATTTTATTTAAATGCTTAGAAAAATAGTCCTGTGATTTATTTCCTAAGCCACCAGATGTACTGTACTATACTGTACTACATAACTGAGACAGCATTCTCTGATGTAATAAAGACATAAAATGTGTGTGGGTGTGTGGGGTGAGAAAGGAGTAGTGGAATTGAGGGCAAGTTGAATAAACTGTTGGAGATTCAGATTTGGCGTTTTTCTCTCATTGCAGAGTGTAAAATGGTAATATGCCCCATAACCAAAAGGCTTTTAAAAATAACGGTGGGCTCAGAAGGGTTGATTTTTGCTACAGATCAAACCCCTGGCAAGCCATTCCCTGCGTATGTAAAGATGGTTCGGATTTTGTCGTTGTTGTCAGCACTAGGAAGGTTAATGACCAAGGGATTGGGTGTGGACAGGGGAGAGGTTCGATCTGCTTTGCCAGACTTCAGATCATTAGCAGGAAGCAGCCAGGAGGAAACGTGCTGTTTCTGGAGCCCTGCTTAGTGCTCCTAGAGCAACGAGAAACATGCAGGGGTTTGGGTAGCACAAATGACCATGCTGGATACAAAGTTTGTATTTTGCTCTGATGGTTCCCTCAGACCACAAGGTCTTCAGGTTGCCTTCCAGCCATAATTTGAAAAGTCCTCTATAGTTATATTTGAAAGGCATTTCCCAGATGGTGGGGCTGGCAATATAGGTCAGCTTTAGAGAAAACAGGAGGGAAGGGTTGGTGATGGGAGATGGTCAATGATGGCAGATAGCCACTGTGCCAGAAATAAGTTTGAAAACTGCTTGGCATCATAATTGCAAGAAAAGCAAAAGCCTTGCAAGAATTCTGACAAAAGTGAGTTATTTGGTAAAAATGAATGAAAATCTGTGTGAGATAAGAGTTTTAAAAAAGAAAACAGAACACTTCAGTGCTGTACTAAATATGTTCTTTTTTAAGCAGATTTCCAGTTAGTGGGGATAAAAAGAAAAGGAAGGAATGAGGAGAGAATCAATGTTTGTACATTTTCTGTAAATCTGAACCCAGATAAGTGTTTTTTAAATCTCAATTCCTGGATATAATGTGTCTCTATTAATAACAGAAGTAGAATTATACAGGTGAATGGAATTTTTTATCTTCCAAGGAGATAAACTGTGAGGTTTCAAAAACACAAATGATTTATCAAAAAAGCAAGGGTAAAAGGAAGAGAAAAAAAAAGGGGGGAATATTATATGGATTTTAATCTTACAGAACAAAATTTCTAATTGACTTTTACTGTTCCTAAAGCAGTGCAGTTTTACTGTACTTGCATGATGCAGAACCAGTAAAAAAGGTAGTTATAAGTGAAGAGCAGTTCAGAAAGAGAAGTTAAGCCACTCAGCTCTGACACTAAGAAGTATAAGAAACTGTAAGATATATGTGGGCAAATTGCTCAGAAAATTGTGGTTTTGACAAAAAAATAAGTAAAATTTTGCACAGGAGAAATTACTGTTTTTCTGGAAATTTTTATTCAAACACAGATGCAGATTTTATAAAAACATGTTTCATGCAAATATTTAATTCTGAATAAAGGAATAGTTTGATAAAGCAAAATTTGCTGTTATTTGTTCCAGCACATTTATTCCATTATTTGGGGCGAAAGCTTGTAAGTAAAAATTGTAGAACTGTCCATGAACTCAGATACAAATCTGTCGTATGGAAGGGATAATGAAGTCTTTATCTGAGCAGCAAGGAAAAGACAAGGATAAATGTGTACATTTGATTCTGATAGTGACTGGATTATTATAGAAGGATTGAAGCTATAGATTGTTTAGACCGCATAGAGTGTTTTAAGGCATATGAAAAATTAAAAATACTTACTTTCAATTATATTTGTCACTGAAAATATGAAAGCATATCAGACTTTTTGTTTCTTTCCCCCTACTTCGATTTTTGTGTGTGTGTGTTCTTAACATGAGACAGAATGTAATATACCTTATAGAAATTTTCCAGTCAGGCCTAACAATATTAAAAACCGTTATAAACTATGTGGAAGAAATTGGTATTGGCATGTTCTGGTATTTGCAAATTCAGAATTCTCTTAAGTTTTGCTTTCACTGAGTTTAATTTAGCCCATTGTCATATGGAATGCTTTTTTAACTTTGCAGGAAAAAGTATGTATCATGAAAGAAGGAAGCGTATCATACTGACTGATGTAATAATAACTGTTCTGTTGATAAAAGAGTTTTGTAAAAGGAAGTGTTACAGGGTTTACTCAGAAAAATCTTTTCAGAAGATGGATTGTTTTATTTATCCTCATGGAAGTCTAAAATGGTTTGGGTTAGAAGGGACCTTATAGATCATCTAGTTCCTGCCCCTCTGCCATGAGCAGGGACACCTTCCACTAGACCAGCTTGCTCAGAACCCCATCCAACCCTGAACACTTCCAGGGATGGGGCATCCACAGCTTCTCTGGGCAACCTGTCCCAATGTCCAGAAGAAGAAAGACAGAAAAGATATGGAAAAGAGCAAACATAACTATCACTTCTGGTTCCAACAGTGTTCAGCTGATACAAAGTCAAAGAGGAGGTAGGGTCAAGACATGTGCTTGCCTCATGTCCCAGGTTAAACACCCTTTGGGTTTCCTGGGCCCTTCCCCCAGCTGGGACTTGTGGTCATTTGGCCCCTGCGAGGCCAGGCTGGGGCTCCAGGGTGGGTGCGGAGCTGCCTGCGCTGGGCCAGGGCCTGGCGGCCACCGTGGGGCTGGGACACAGCCGGGGCTGGGGCTGCGGGGCCAGGGCCTCCCTCAGCAGGGCAAGGCCCGGCCTGGCCCTTCCCCTCACACACACACAC
>VZRN01004184.1:880529-893262 GCA_013397935.1 Dasyornis broadbenti
GCACAGACAGGCAGACACACAGACAGACACACAGACAGACAGACAGGCAGATATGGACACACAGACAGGCGGACACACAGACAGGCGGACACACAGACAGGCGGACACACAGACAGGCGGACACACAGACAGGCGGACACACAGACAGGCAGACACACAGACACACAGAGTGTTTCCAGCCAGCAATCCTTACACTTTCTTGTGTTCACATACTGACAATTTTGCAATAAAAGTCCACTCTACAAACTTAGTTGTTGTCTTTTAATCTTTGTGTTTAAATAAATAATAAACATCTGAGCAAATTTTCCATTATTTCTTTCCTGCTTACTAAAACTAGTCCTCAAATAGTTCCTTTGTTTTTGTTGTTGTTGACTAAATGCTTTTCATTCATTTTCCAAGTTTTACGAGCTATGACAGCTACAAATTACTAAGACTACCATTGTTAGCAGTCTTTTATTTTCCAAAGTACGTTTGGGGTATTAGTTTTCTGTAAAAAACCCCCAATCCTTGCCAGTAATTTCCTCTCCAATAATGAGATCTTTGCCTGTATCCAAGTGGGACTGTAGTTGTGATTGGCAGACTTATTCTACAGTCTCGTTAGAGTCTTCTTTTTTCGTAATTATATCACAAAATGATTTTTCTCACAGATAATTTTTTAATACATAAAAGCGTACTCAGCAATTTAATTTTCACTCTTCTTGCACAATTCTTTCCTCACATTACATGCATTCAGAGTTTTTTTGGGTTTTATTTTACAATTAGATTGACATCTTATGCATGCCACTGTAGTCTGTTCAGTGTGTTGATCTGTCTTCTTACATAATTCAACGAAAATCTAGCTTATTTCTCATAGACTTCATTAATTTTCTAAGCCAAGTTTGTATCTTTTTCACTCTCTGTACTTCTTACCTTGTTTTTGCTCTCAACTTATTGATGTTTTCTGTGATTTCTCCAACTTTTCAGTATAATTTTAAAATCTGGTTTTGTATTGTATTTTACCTAACTTTATATCTTCTGTGATTCAGAGTTATGAAAACAAGCCTTTCTTCTCTTTTTGTTAACGCTTTTCTGTTTCTTCCTCCCCTGACCTTGGAAAGATTTTGTTCTACATTTTTGGCCTACATACATGAAGTGTCCTGTTTCCATTTCTGCCTTTTGACAGCTAAAGGTGTTTCACAGCAGCAGATCTTTATTTTTGTCATTATGCAATTAAGTTCATCTAATAAGCAAAAGAATTGGCTTATAAATCACCTGCATGTCTATTTGTGTGAAACTTCTTCCCCAACATGACAGATCTATAATTTATGTAAAAATATCCTTTTAGAAGGATGGCTTAGGTTGAAAATTGACCATCTTTAGTTACCTAGTTATTAGGCACTTAGATTATATGGTCATTGTTGATCCCTTCCAACTGTACTATTCTATTATGTTTTGTTCTTACTATTTTTTTTGTTACCAATTTGAAAGTCAAGACTTTTGTTTTGCATATTAAGTATATGTGTTTGTGAAATATGTTTCATGTATCTCTGTTCTCCCAAAGTTTCCTTTTTGAATTGCTTCTGGTTGTGGCTACATACTTCAATTGTCTCTTTCTTTAGCTAGTGCTTGGCTATTGCACAGTCAGTCATCGGCAGAAAGTTGGTTTAATAGCCCAGTTCATGGCATAGAACTGTTGTTAGTTCTTTCAGCTAGGATGATTGATTACTGTCCAGATCATGATATCAAGATTCCCTGTAGTCTTCAGCAGGATCAGGTGAAACTCTCTGAACCACTTTTTACACTTGGATGGCCCTGCACATGCAGGATCACATTTGTGATCCTTCATTATTGGGGGGCTTGGATTACAGGCAAACTAGGTCCTAACCATATTAACCATGTACAAAGGACTGTCATATGTGACCCTGTGTGCACTTCCGGAGTTCCTACTGACGGTTTATAACTGTAATATTTCCACACTTTTTATTCAGTACTGCAGAGGAATCTTTTAGGGGATATTTGAAGGAAGGTTGGGATTCCTCCACCCAGGATATTAAACATCACATTGAAATATACAAACTGTAAATGCACTTTTACTGCTTTTCAGGAAGCATCTTCAAGACAATCCAAAATTTCCACATGGAGCACTCCTGGATGAAGTAGTCAGACACTTTGTTCTGAAAATGGCTAGACTTCAGAAAGTCCCCTCTGTTGTAGTCAGCTCATTGTTCCAAATCAATCCATTTTCTCACCAGTGCAGATGGCAGCTTGGGGAGATATTGGATCATGTAGGGATTTCATGACTGAAGTTCACTGGGTGCACACATAGGCACATCCCTGACAGTAGGTTAGACCATATTTATAACTATAGGACAAGCTTGAGGTATTTTCCTTTCAAATTTAATTGAATTTTCCTTAGTTTATTTTGCTCTTGAAAAGTTGCTTTGTTTGATCTTCACTGGAATGTCTGTCATGAATATGAGAGACAAAGGGCACACACTGAAATGAGAAACCCACTAGCTTTCCTGTGAAATTAAGGGATCTAAGCAGCAGTTTCCTAGCAGATTTTCATTCTTTTCTGTTTCTCTGTGTTACCTTATAGTTCTGAATTACGAGACTTTTCTTCTGAAGGACTGATGTTACTCATTTTTGTGTGCTTTATGCTTCGTTTTACCTTATAGTTCTGAATTACGAGACTTTTCTTCTGAAGGTCTGATGTTACTCATTTTTGTGTGCTTTATGCTTCGTTTTACAGTGTACTGCTGCTCTGAGGGTGAATTGGTACCTGGGAGGCTGGAGGCTAAAACAGCATTTTTAAACATTTTGGTTGTTTTAGCACTTATATTCCTTAAATCTTCTCCTTCGTGTCTTAATACTTTATGATTACTTTGTTTAATGGCCCTTGTCTCATTGAGGCTGGATGTTGGCCATACCAGTGACCCACTGTGGTTCGCTCTAATCTCCTCCTTTCCTGTGTCTTTCTTTGGGGAAGATAGAAGTAACAGCTACAGAATGTTTTCGAGCATGTGGCCAATCTTCTCCTGAGTAAAGGCTGTAGATTGCACAGCTGCAATTCCTTAGTGGAAGCAGATGAACCGTGACCTACTGCCGACAGCCACTTTGGGTTACATCATCCCACTAGTCACCACCCACTGCTATAGACAGCCAGCCTGAGGGACACAGTGAACAGGCGGCCTTTCATTGACACTTCATGAATTAACAGCTAGGGGCTGCTCAGGAGGAGGACAGTTGGCATCTCTTCCTCCTCAGAGACCCAGTGTTTGAGATCCCTGTGGCGGAAATTCAGGGAAAAGAAGACAGATTACAAAAAGTCTCTCCTTGGTGTTTTGGAATATGCTGTCCTTTTGGCAACCATCATTTTCTTGTTTTGGGCTTTTCTTTCTTTGCTACTAGGCTAGTATATTACCTAAATATATAACTTTCTTTATGCAGAATGTTTGAGGAAAAGTGTTGAAGATGAATTCTTGTTCTTCTCACATTAGTTCCTTTTGATTCTTATTAAAAGATGACTGCATGTCTCTGTTTCTTATCATCCATGTTTTACACTTCAGCTCTTAAAAGGAGCGATGGGCACTGTAGTAAGCAAATGCTTCATCACTGTCTTGCTGATTTGAGATCTGCTCCTATGATGTAATCTGTCAGGCTGCCCTCAGAATGTGGTTTTCCGTTCTGATTAGAAATTGAATGATGGATCAAACAAGAAGTAGCTAAATGATGGCTTGCTGTTCAATGTCAGACCAGCAAACCCTATTTGTTAATTCCCTGCAAATAAAGTACTATTCAATATAGTGAGACGAACACTGTTGAAAAGTCAAGCTGGTTCTGAGTGGCATTGTTACTCAATCACAGTTAATCTGATGTAATGACCTCGTAATGCAGAAGCAAAGAATTCTCCAGGGCAAAAGATTTTTCAGCCTGTAGTACAGGCTCTAAAAATTTTTCAGCGACAATGCATTACCTAGAGTGAAGGGTAAAAAAAGTGGTGTTAGGCAGTATATCTACACGTAATTAGTATCCTGGTCCTAGTTACTTGGTTTTGCATAAATTACTTTATAAAGACAATTTTTCATGTCAGTAAAACTGTACTTAATATTTTAATGAAGCTTTGCAATTTGCTGTTCCACTGAGGTATTTATTACTGTGAAAAGAGAGGCTTTGAAAATTCAAATTGTAAGGCATCAGATCTGACATGTTCTTATTAGAAAGATAAGAGCAGCTGCATCGATGTCGCACCTTTAAATGTGATGCAAGTGCTCTTTTCTTTTGAAGTATAGTGAACAAAGATTTATCCACTTAGTTTACTTTTGAAAATGGCTGCCAAACTGGACATTTTCAAGTTTTTAGCTGGTAGTAACTACTTCCAGGACTTAATTTCCTTATTTGTTTTGGTAGAATTATTATTTGCAGATTAAATAGGACAAGGAAATCCGTGGATTAGTAGAGGTTTTTTTCAAAATTCAAACCTGCTATAAGTAAAGCAAAATGTGAAATGTGATAGCTTGGAATAAAATAAGTGAATTTATTTTATATTGGCTTCAGTTTATTTTTGTGCATATTTAAAGCAGTTCTTTGTATGTCTGTTGGACAGGAAATAAAGAAACCTATTTCTAAAAGAAAATTAAAATAGTACTGAAGATTAAATTAATGCAGAATCTATCTGTATTTTGTCTGGGAAGTTAATGTTACAAAGAGCTGCATGGTCCTCATTCAATGAACCCTGGCTGGGCATGTTCATTCAGATAAGGAGAATATCCTGGAAGATAAGGATTCTAGATTTAGTTTGCCTAATTCCCTTAAGGATTTAGAATGTGCACAAGAATCTGCAAAATTTAACGAGGAATTGCTTGAAAATTTAATGTAAGACTGCTAGTATTTCCTGCTCTTTCTTGATCTGGGATGACTGTAAGAACAGTTGGTCTGTCTTAATGGAGTTTTAGCACTTTCCTCTCCTGGGAGAAATGAAAGTGATGGGAAAAACAAGAAACCAAATATTTGAGCAACTTTAGAACCATTTGTGGTTTTGGTTTTAGAAATATGAAGCTTTTTGTAGGTGGAGGCACACATTTATTTTTCTGAAGCAATTTACAAGCTCGTAAAAAGTGCATCAAACCAATAACCATTAGTTGCTCCCTTCTTAGCCACATATTGTTGTGTTTAGATATATATAAGGGCTGCAGTAATATAGATGAAAAATATTTGAGTAAACCTGAAGTGATCCGTTTTCTTGAGAACTAAACTTTAAATAGTTGAACAACCTTTAAAACTTTTCCGGCTTCTCATGAATAAATATAGCAGTTCTGGAACTGGGTCACTGTCAGGCAAGAGAGAAGTAGGGAAATCCGTTTAATGGAACAGTGCAACTGGGAACTGAGTTCTTATTGGAAAACAGCTGTTTCTTGCATTATTTCAATAATATGAATATACTCGAGTCATCACATTTCCCATTTCGTAAAATTAAAGTTGTAGTAAGGGAGCCCTCTTTAGTCCTGCTGAATCCTGGAAGAGCACTCACAGATGTCTGAAATTGTGTAATAGCTGAGAAAATACATACTGTAGAGAGGACTTACAATTGCCTGAGATGAGTCAAGTGATGATTTACCTGGTTCATGATGTCCTATAAATTCCTGCTATAGTTTGGGTAAAAGTACTTCCTAGAAATACATTTTAGAGATTACAAGGAGGTACAATTAATATTCCTGTGCTGGATAAGATGTCTGAAGTGTGCCAAACTCTTTTTTATAATTATCCTTAAATAATCCTTTTCCAATCCTTTCCAAAATATTTTCTCAGTTTAGTTTCAAATAAATGATAAAGGAAAGCAATACATAATAAACTTGTGACTTCTTGTATCTGATTAGAACTATTACCTGAAGAAGAAAAAGTATGTCTGAGGGAAGGCAATTTCAAGGCCTCATGTCTAGTGAAAGAGAGATTGTTTTGCCTTTTTTTCTCAAATAAGAGTGACTTGCATGTTGAAGTGCATTTATCAGAAGGGTATGTACCCCAGACAGATAGAACTAAGAGGAATTTCCAGGACCATTTAGTCCCATCACCAGCATTGTGCAACACCCTCATTTTCTACTTCCTTTTTTTTTTTTTAAACTCTACATTGTAAAGCTGTTTCAGAATAACCCCCACCTGATATTAAAATAGCATTGTGAAACATAGCTTCATGTGTCAATACAAGAATTATATTTTAAGGTCCCTGATTTCCTGTCGGAATGAAATACAGTTTTAGTGTATGTTTAACACAACATACACTGAAATGAGACTGAAGCATAGATCAGTAGGTTATATAGTGTGTTGGACAAAATATGACAAATTTGAGAAGTAAAAAAATATCCCAATACCAAATATGTGTAATGGAAGGCAATAATCCATAGAAATAACAGAGAAGGCGGCACTTGGAATCTAGGGTACATGTTGATTTCAGTATCATGTCTGGATTTTCTGCTTGGCTGGATGTGTTTGTGTACTGAATAGAATGACTTACTGTGACCACTCTTCTACCTAAACTTATACTGGAAAACTTTTAGTCTGAAACCCAAACGCCACATAAGTTGGCATGTTACTCATAAGAGCAAAGTTAGCATTATTTTAGAATAGTCATACATGAAAAATAATGCTCATTAAACCTCTCCTTCATCTGTGATTCAGAGAATTATTTAGACATAATTCAGAGAATTATTCAGACATGGGCTGTCTGATGTAGTACTTCTCAATCTCTAGTCCCACTTAGCCTTATCTGACTCACCAGTGACTCAAATATGAAAGTAATTACTGTGATCACTGCCCCTGTTTTTATACAAATGGCAGTGAGACAATTACTTAATTTTCTACAGGCTGCTAAATAGTAGTTTAGAAATGGTCTTTGCTGAGCCAGTTTTTGGGCAGCAAATGATTTATGTCTGTTTAGTTGTTTGCTTGCAGGTCATCCATAAGCACATCTGTTCACAGAATGTCATCCAGCTTTTTTATTGTTCCAAGCGTCACCACAGTCTCATGCTCAGTGGTTTTGTCCCTCAATTTACTAATTTTTTAAGGTGTTGAGGAGCAAGACTTAAATCAAGATTTGACCAATACTTATTTAGACATTGTTAAAGATTGCTAATAGCTGCTTAAAAATAAATTGAAGTAACCTGGAAAAAGCCAGCAAAAGCTCATACATGGCCACTAGAAGGATAAGACACTTCTTAATTAACTTTAAACAACAATAAAACAACACTTTGAATAGAGTTAGATTAAATAAGATTGTGAGGGTATAAATTCACACTGGAAAATATTATTTTAAGGAATATATTTTAATATCTATAAAATATGTGATGCATATTGTATTTGTCTTTTTCAAATCTATTAACTGTAACAATATCCTTTAGTAATACTATGTTTATTACTCTTACTGCCTTCCTGTTCCTCTATTTCCTTATTATCTCAATACATGGAGCCTATGTCATAAATTAAATACAGTGTTTCTGAGTACATAAATTCTATTTGTCCTTGTGTTTAAAATAATTCTAGAACTGTACTGGTTATTTCATAGATACTTTTAGTAACTTCATTTGAACTAATTGTGTTTTCTGGCTTCTGATTTGTTTGGATTCGGAGACCAGAAGAAGAGTAAGCCTCACAACTACAATGAGAATTGTTTATCTGTGTTCTCATCCATCATTTCAACTACCATTGTGTGAGAGTTCATTTTTCCTGCTTTCCTTGCTGCTGTGTGTTACCAAATTGCCAAGGAGATGGATGATGGTGGCGTTAGACTAAGGAAGTAGTGAGAGCTCTTTGGCAGCTATTATGTGTAGTATCTCGATTTGCTACTCTTAAGATTTTGAGTATATTAGCGCTTAAAAAAATTTTCATTGCCATTCGTAAAATCAGCTGCCTTTTTCTGGAGTGTAAATGGAGAAGAACAAAACTTTCTGTCTCAGAAATTATTTACATGAAATTTAATGTCCTTCATCAAGATGTGCCTGTGAGTATGCAGTCACTACAGGAGGTACTCCTGTACACAGAAAATGCACATAATTATTTACTCCTTAGATTTGAAGACTATGAGAAAGGTGAAAAAACTGTCTTGTGGGAGCCAGAAAACACAGTTCTGTTCTGTTCTTGAGATGTGAGACTGTTAAGAAAAAGTAAGTTCCGCTCAGAGTGTTTACTTTGCAATTGAAGTTATCAGGGCAGGTGATACATCATATCAACAGACTCTAAATTTAGTTTTAAATAATTTTAATTTTTGTTAGCAAAAAAGATATTCTTACATTGCTTCTGGAAGACCATGATTGTCTTCCAGAATCATGATGCCTTGACATGATTAAATCTGGTGGTGTAAAGCATGTGACACTTAAAGATATTTTTGTTCTTTTTATTGTGGTGGCTGTTTCACACATGTTGAAACAGCACCGCATTTTCCTTTCTTGGAATATACTGTGACTGAGTGCACTTTATTAGAGATCTGAGGGAGAGAATATTCTCTCATTTGGAGCATTTGGTCTTCTGAACAGAAAGAAGTGTCATGTTTTGTTTCCTACAAGTTGGCATTGAATGTTGACATGCGTCTACAACATTTGGGCATTGATAGCCATTTTCAGGAGGTCCATAGCTGAGTGTGATTAAACACACTTGGAAAAAAATGTACTCCATCTGTTGATAGATTACATTCTTCCTGTTTAAAACGCAAATTTGAAAATCCATAAGCTTTATCCACTTCCACTTAGTGATGGAGTCTTCCAGACCTTCATGATGAAGATCATGTTTTCAATAATTCATCGCATTCTGCAAAGAAGATAGTGTATGTAAAAATTTATTTCTGAGTAAGTTCTGAATTTATTTCTGAATTTCAGTCTAGCTTCTGTTTCCTTGTTTAGCTAGTGTTACTGTAAAACTTACAGATTAGAACCATCACTTTTCTGCTCGATGTTCAGATTTTTTTTTTACACTTTGCTCCCCTTATATTATTTTGAGGATTTTTTATCATAATGCTCTTTTACTCTTTCTGCTTTTATACTACTATTTTGAGTTTTTTTACCTCTGGTATACAAATCAAACCCTGAACAGACATGAACTTTCCTGTTTTACGTGGATGCCATACCAAATTCAGTAACTTCATGCCAGGAGTCAAATTCAAATTCCTTGAGGCCAAGCAGACTCTCAGGGCAGTGTCATGGTAGGCATTTGGGAGCATACTGAGAGTCGGCTTGGTTCTCTGCTCTGTCTGCCTCTGTGCAGACTCTTTTGGCTGCTAGATTCTGCCTCTGTCTATGCCTCAGCCTTAAATACAGGCAGTTCTCTTTCAGCAGCTGTTACCAGCTGGTGGATGTTACACTTTCCTGGCATTTCTTTCACTTGTATACTGTAAAACAATTACTTTTTTAGTTAAGATGGACTTAACTAACACTAAGATAAGTGTTTTAAACAAAAAGATATGACAAACTGCACTGAAATTTTTTTTTTTGAGAAATTCAGCTGTAATGATTCTCTAATAAACTTATGCTAATACAGGATGTTACTTCATGCCCCCCGATCATCAAGTAATAAGATGGCTTTTGAGATGAGATGCTTCTTCTAAAATACATATTTTCCTTTATCCAAAAGTTTGTTATGAGTAAAGTGGAGAACGGTGAGGGCTTAATGCAGGAATTTTTTCCTGAAATGTATAGCCTAGTAATGAATGTGGCCTCTGGCCTTCAATACTATTAAACTCTGAAAATGCTGTGAAACATCACTTAGTGAGACTAAGAACATACCTAGCACAAAACAAGTTTCAAGTAAGTCTGACACAAAAGGCACATGACTCAGATTCTAGGAAATTCTCTAATTACTGGAGGATCACAATACAGTGTAAAAGGAGTGCTCTGTTTTATGCACAGATAGGGACACATCCTGTAATACAGAGAGTGAAGGGGATCTTGGCTGTGCTTGGAAGAGGCAGTGGGATTTGGCATGAGCTGGAAACGGTGTGAGGAAGCTATTATCTGGGTGGATGCGCTATCTCATAGTGTTGGACAGCTGCTGTGTCAATGGCCACTGCACTCAGACAACACCACCTCAAAATATCTTTAGAAGTAAATTAGAAGCATAATAACCTGCTAAGCAGTAGAGCCCAAAAGATACACGGAACGCTGAATAAATAATTAGAAAGTCTTGCTGTGGTTAAAGAAAACCCAAGTATTTTTGTTAAAGCAGGTATAATTTTTCAGCTGGTTTTAATCAATAGTTTAAATGAAGTTGTGCTAATTTACTACAGCTGGATAGCTGGTCTGTTACTTGCTAATTTGTGTCAAATGCCCAGCTCTGCTATCATCACCTCCAGAAATATTCGGATCGTTATTTAGGGTATAAAGAACAGAGAGTAGTTAGAAATTCTGTTTGCAGGAGTCTGACCCAACTGACTTCATTGATAACACATGTGATAGAGGTATACTAAATACAGAGGCATAAAAAAAAGAAACCTCCAGTCCTATAAAGACACACCTTTGTCTTTTCTTACCCCCCAAAGGAAAACAAAAATCACAAAACCCCTCCTATATTCACACACTATTCAGAATGAAGAGGACTCTAATGTTATTAAAACCAGTCTTACCATTGGCGGAAAGCATCAAAAATCTCATTAAGAGTATTTTTAAACTAAATACAATTTGAAGAAATAGGTTACTTAGAGTCTATTAATCAAGTCTTCTATTACAAGGACAATCACAATGTAAAGACATACCAAAAAAACTCATGTCATGAAGCTACTTATTCTCATAATTTTCCTACTGGATGACTTAATATTTCACAAACATAATAAAATTATGGCTTCTATTTCAGTATTTTGCAAGCTGTCACAAAAGCTTATGAATCTGATGACCAAGTAGGAACAAAACCAGTCATTGTGTTGATAGAAACAATGGTAGTTTGGCTACCCAGCCAAGAAAAAGCATACTCACCTGGACTAAATGGAATATACAGTGCTTTGTTGCAAAGAAATGAGGTAACTGAAACCTGTCTAATTGAATGGCAAGTCATAAAAATAGCAATAATACTTTTTTCTAATGTCTGTATTAGCTATTTGAAGTATCTAGATTGCTGTAAATACTGTCTGATTTGATTAGCAGAAAAAAATATAAATGTATAAACCATCAGCAATCTGGTAGATCACTCCTGAAGTTCTAGTTCCTAATAAAATAGAGGTGCCCAGAGGCACAACTATATGACAAGACAGTAATAAACAAACTGTGGTTTTCATAAATAATCCCAAGTGAAGAATTATATTCTGATAATTGGCTTATTTTGCAATAATAAGATAGAGATTGAAAAAAATATACAGAACCTTCCATCATGAGTAGCTGAACTCCATGTCACTAGAAGTTGAGACAATGTCTGTAATGTCAGTTCGGTGAATTTTCTACAGAGCTCCTTATTCTCTAACATAATAACATTTAACATTAAAAAGACAAATGAAAGTTCCATTCCTTTATTTAAAAGTGATGTTCGGCAGTCCTGGGTCACAAAAGCCCAAAATTCAAGTTCTGAAGAAAATGTGAAGATTTTAATGGTGAAATTTTATTTTCATATGGAAAATACTCAATGCTCAGAGTGCACACAGAGTTTGATAAAGTGATTCGGAGACCTTGCCAGTTTCATCTTCTAAAACAGAAAATTCAAGGAAGCCAACAGGATTCATAGATTAAATTAAAAACCTTCTGAACAATGGGATTCAAAGAGGAAGAACAATAATGACTTCTTTAAATTATTCAGTCTCTATATTAAATTATATTATCAATTTAATTATTTTCCTGAATGCATATTTGTAATTTATTTTCTCACTATGGGAAATTTGCATTACTATCATTTTTTTCTAACATGCTCAAAAATAACAGGAAAAATAAATTGTGATCATTTAAGTACAGATAATTGTGATATATGTTGCAAAACAATGGTAAGTCTTATTTTATGTTTACTTTCATGCCAATAATAATTTGAAATCAGGTACTGCTGATTAGATAACATTTAGGAATGACTGATCTTGCTAATTTTGGATGATTATTTGTTCATACAATTTGACATAGTTTGTGGTCTGTTCTGGCCTTTAGGAAAATAATGCAGATCAGTGATAAGGTGAATTGCTAAATTAACATACTGAGTCTTGCAGAATGATTTCTGAAGCTGTTACTCCATTTTCTCACATGGCACATATTCTGATGGCAGCTTCTAAATAATTGTAGTGGAGTTAACCATTCCATACCTGTTCATGGTCAACCAAGTAAGGGAGTGAAAGAAGCAGCAGAAAATGAATTCTTTTGGTTTTCTTTAATTTTGTGTCATAGAAATTTGTGTGTCTGCTTTCAATAACAGTTTTTGTTTGGCTTGTCTGTTTAGGCCTTGGACACAATCTTGCCCAAATCACTGTAGTTTTTCTTTTTTTTAAAATAACTTTCATGAAGATAAGAAGCCATACCCATCTAAATATCTCCAGTGTATCCAGTATATGAGAAAGTAGGTAATGTTCTGAAGTATAAATCGAGCTCATGTTCATGAAGCTTTTTAACCTTCATGGCATTTTGTGTTAACTACAGCCAGAAAGAAGGTTCTAATCAGCAGGATTTTAAAGGAATTGTATAACTTTGGTTCGTTTGCTTCTATGGTACTTCACCTTTTTTATCCCCACAGTCTGCTTTTATTTTTCCTTGTTCTTTCTCTGCTTTCCCTCTCCTTTGCTTTTTTTCCCTTTTCTTTTCTTTTTTTTTTTTTT
>VZRN01004184.1:893319-963386 GCA_013397935.1 Dasyornis broadbenti
TTTTTTTTTCTTTTTGCTGTGGTTGCTTGGCAGCAAGATAATTGCTGTGTTTTTGTGCATTCTGCATTTTTGCCACTCCATTTAATGGGGCCATATTGTCTTTCTCTCTTGTTGGTACACTGTGGGTCAAGTGTAGGCGTGTGCATGCTTTACAAGTTTATCCCCATCATTGCTAATGTCTGTCCAAGATGTTAGTAGATGGTGGTTTTGTGTGAGGGACACTTCAAGCTGTAATTCTCGAGTGCAAATCACTTTTTGTTTCTTTTGTTCATTTATAATGAGAGACTGAAATGGAGCTTAAATAATTCCTTCAATGAAAACATGAACCAGACTCTGCTATTGTGGTTGTTTAAGAACTGAAAATAATTAGCACAAAACCACATTCCCTTCACAGAGCTTTAAAAGAAGTCAAGACATTACCATTAAGATAATAATGAATTCAGTCTCTGAGGAAAGGCAAGGAGGAAAGAAAAAAAGATTAAATATATTTCAAGACTAGCAAAAAGATTTCTGGTGGGAACATTTCACTGTTGAATAAAACATTCCCCTGGGAAATACATTACTATTTCGGTTTGTATTTTAAGGCACCATGTGAGTACCTTCAGAGAAGCCAAAGAAGAATCTCCTCTCTTTAAAAATTCTAAACCTACGCATCAACTACAAACAGTAGCCCATTTCCTAAGAGACTAAGAAACTATAATTTCATCACTGCTTGGAAAGACTGGAACCAGAAAGCAATGTTGTTGATAATTGGGTCTCAGGAATATTTGTTTTCCACAGGGGAAAGACTTTTTTGTTTGTTTCTCTCATATAACTTATCCTGCCCAGGACATGCAGTCTTATTTTGAGCTATCAGAAGACGATACTAGTAAGAAGAAGTAGTAAGAAATGTTGGCTTAGAATTTATGTATTTCATAAATCTAAAGAACCCTTTCTTCCATTTGAAAGACTTCAAGCTGAGAATCAAAGCCATAAAATCTAAGAGTTGTAGGGCAAGAATGATCTATTAACTATCCATGAAAAGAAAAGCTGTGAAACTAACCTCTAAAGGTTACCATAAAAGAACAAAACAAAACCAAAACAAAACAAAACAAACAAAAAAAAAGAAAAAAAAAAAAAAACAAAAAAACCCCAAAACAAACAAACAAACAACAAAAAAAAAACACCAACAAAACCAAAAAACTGCATGAAGAAAGAGAACTTCCTTTCTCAAACCTTACTTGTAGGAAAGATAGAAAGAATTATGCTGTCAGCAGTTAGCTTAGGCCTGGGACAGTCTCTTCCACCTTCAGCAGAGATGCTGAGCCTCTGCCAAGGGTAATAAAGAATTGAAGGTGAAGAACTGACCACCGTTAACATGCTGAGAATCTGACTACTTTCCTATATGCTCTTCATTCACTGTGACTGCATGAGAGTTGTGTGTACAATCATCTGCGCTTTCTTCTGCCTTCCCACATGGTCATAAATATTTTCTGTATAGTGACACCATTCCAATAGGTGAGTACCTAACATACCAGTAATGGAGAGGCTCATATGAAAACTATCTACACTTACATGAGCACATTTGTCACAGGACTATAGCGTCTCTGGGAGCTTAATGGAAGCACATGTGGGAGATTTATTAAAATAGCCCATAGTTATGGTTTCCTTTAGCTTTCCAACAATGGCCTAGAAATGAAATATATCCTCTTGTCTTACCTCATAAAAATGAAAGAAAATTAAAAGCTTTATTGTTTTGTTCTTCTGGTTGTTTTGGCAATGAAATAATTTGTTTGAACTAATACAACAAAAATTAAATTTTATGGAAGGGAGTTTCCATGGGGAGAACAGACATCTTCACAGCTCTAGAGTTCAATCTGTGAGACAGAAATGATAAAGAAAAATCTAAGCTGGAGCTGTTTCTACCTCTGTCTAAATATCAGATTTTTGCTTTGTATTCTACTTGACCTCTCATGTGGCTTCTTCTAGTCTCTAGTTTAAAGCAAGAGTTTACTCCATGACAGCAAACTCTTCGAGTTTTAAATGCTATTACAAATGCATTGACACAGTCTCTCTGTTCACCTGAATGTGCATGTTTCCCTCTGGGGACCTAGAAAATTCATTTGGAAAACTTTGAACATTTCTGAAACGTATAATAAGGAAACATAGCACTTGGAGAATGATGTCCTTAATTAAATAGGGCAGTATCTCCTTTAGGATGTATTTCTCTTACAAATATAATTTGCTAATATGCAAGAAGTTCCCAGAAGGTGACATGCACAACAGATTTTAAATTGTGCATAGCTTTCTGGATCTCCGTGGAGGAATGAGAAGTGTTCAGAATGATTAGCAGTGGCAGAATTGGGCTGTAATATTTTTGCATATTTTAAATTCTTGCATGGATTTTGGTAAAGACAAGCAGCTTTCAGAATTTAGATTTGGACCTAGATTATAATTGCTTCTGAATTTGGGACCTGATATTGGACTCGTACCCCACTCTACCTACCCCTCTTCTAATTTAATTTTGGAGAATAAAGTAAAAGAAAATCTGGATCAACATTGTAGCACAAAACCATGGCAGATTAAAGGCAATTGTAATAATTTTCTTATTTCAGAATTCCCTACAAGGTTCTTGAGGCGCCAGTGGTAGGAATCAAGTTTATTTGACAGAAAGCAGCTGCTTATACACACCTTTGAGTCTTCTGGGATGCCTTTCCTTCTTACATGATTGGCAGGGCTGAAGGATGCAGTAAAACTCTGTCATCTGTATTGAAGTACAGCACACTTTATCTTGGAAGTGTGGGCAGTAAAGTGGAATGCTGTTGTTAGATTTTACGGAGAATAATGCGGAGTTGAGATGCATACAAAAGTTGTTATGGTGTTTGGAGTTTAGTCTGAAAAAAAATTGCAATGTACAAATTACCTGGCTTGTTAAAAGCCTACATTCCTCATCCCTTACTATAAATATCACTGCTATCCTTTCTGATATTTAATACCTTAAATTCTGTCGATTTTTCCCTGTTTTAATTTGTTTCTGTCATGAAAATCAAGAGATTCATACTGCTAGTTAGCAAAGTAATCCTTCGCATTGTCAAAACACTGTAGGCTTCTTGGTAAAAAAAACTGAGCTTAACAAATCTGATTTTTAAAATAATTTTATCAGAAATATTTTTAATAAACCAGTACAATATTTTTGCTTCTAGTTTTGATGTTAGTGATAATTTTCTGTGTGCTTTAGGCTTTGAATATACAAAATGGAAAAGCTTCTGCTGACCAACTGTCACCTTGAAATTACTCCTGGAATGTTCCTAAATAGTTAATTATAAATATTTGAGGCCACTTTTGATATTTCGGCTTTGTGAGTGAGATACTGTGAAATCCCTCGTCTGTGCTGAGAAAGGTGATATCAAAGGTACCATGATTATTTGCATCAGATTCCAGGCCTGTGTTGTTATTCCTGTGCCTTGTAAATGCAGCAAAACATTACTATTACAACTTGCTAACAAATAATTATTAGTAGTTTACTTTCTTGCTGGTGACAGCAAAATTCATGACGCTAATTCCACAGTGGGACAGTAACAAAGTGCAAGAAAACTTAGAATGTGTTGGCTAGAATACATCCTTTCATCCTCTGTTTCAGGTCGGGTCTTTTATTTTCTAATTATGTATTTATCAACGTGATTTCTCAAAGAGTTCTGCCATATGGGCTCACACCACTGGATCTAATGGAACAACTCATGTTTTGCATTGATTTAAGAGAGATAGAAACTGAGCTAAAATGAGAAAAATATTATTGCTTAGGTATTTGCAGGAATTTTATCTCTTAATCAATTTCATAAAAGGCTCCTTTGCAATGTCAGTTGAGCACCTGAATACCCAGATATCTTCCTCATGCTGAGAAACTTCAATGCTATGCTATTGATTTACACATGCACTAGTGAAACCTCATTTACAATGTTGTTTGCAAATTCTTGAAAATCCACGCATTAAGTGCTGATTGCTGCTGCTAAAGGTCAGTTTCTGTCAGGCCACTCTATTCTTCGTGTGGTTTGCCAGCTGTTTAAGAATGGTTACTTTGGGTTATTTTTGGAAGTATTTTCTAAGCTTTTCTGATCATAAGCTCAACAAAGATAGATGACAGATATGGTGGCTGTGTTATGATAAAATAGTTTCCTGAGAGAATGAAATGATCATATATATGTAGCCAAGGCTTCAAGAAAAACTTGAAAAATGGAAAACAGTCTTTCAGGACATTATTCCAACTTACTGGTACTCGTCTTTAATGGATTGATTCCAGCTCTCTCAGTAAGGATGACCGTATTCTACTTGAACTCAGTTTTATCAGATGATGTATAAATTAAAGTGAACCCAGAGTGAACTACTACTCAAAGCAGAAAAGTATATTATACAGATCAAGCAGAGAATAACCTTCTTTAAGTATACTTTATACTGTATATGCTATATATGCTTTGTACTATACCATATACTTTTCATTCCTGTTCATTTTTTCAAGATTTTATCATTCATGTTTGCTAAATGAAAAGAAAAATAAATCATTCTTTCATCACTGTTGTTCTGTTGGTTTTTATTATTATTTCTCATCTTCTTCCTCTATCTTCAGTATCCCAGTGTCTTTTTTTTTTGACTGCTTAGCTCTGTCTCTTCTTTCTGAATAGTGCCTCTGACACCTATTTCCCACCTGTGTAATTAGCAGTAGTCAGAGCATTACTGTTGATATGGTAGACAGTTACATTTTAAACATTAGCAATAATTGAGATTATTGTAGTTGCATATGCATTTTTTAATCAAGAGACTTAATTTATTTTGAAAAACATATTGGAATTTTAATAACAGGAAGCTGACTGCTTTTACAAGAAAAAGAATTTTCAGAATCAGTAATTTTTATAAATGAAATTTTTTATAAAAACATATCTTTATAGGAACAAAATAAGCAAAATAGGAAAGTGAATCATTGGTGAAGAAGTGACTCTTTATGCTGTTTGTAATGTGACTTCTGGAATTAGTAGCACAGAGATCTGGACAGGCTGGATTGATGGGACAATGCCAATGGGATGAGGTTCAACAAGGCCTGGTGCCAGGTCCTGCACTTGAGTCACAACAACGCCAGGCAGTGCCACAGGCCGGGGGCAGAGTGGTTGGTAAGCTACCTGATAAGAAAAGGACGTGTGGGTGCTGGTGACAGTGGCTGAACATGAACCAGCTGTACCCAGATACAATGGATGTACCCAGGTGGCTAAGAAGGCCAATGTCATCCTGGCCTGGATCAGCAGTAGTGTGGCCAGCAGGACAGGACAGTGATTGTCCCCCTGTTTTCAGCACTGGTGAAGCCATAACCCCTAATCCTGTGTTCAGTTTTGGGTCCTTTGTGACAGAAGGACATTGAGATGCTGGACTGTGTCCAGAGAAGGACAATGGAGGTGGTGAAGATTCTGGAGCACAAGTCTCATGAGGAGACAGTTATGGTAGATGAGAGTATTTAGCCTGGAGGAGTCTCAGGAGTGACTTCATTGCTCTTCACAACTTGTCAGAAGGGTGCAGTGAAGTGGGGATTGGTCTCTTCTCTTGGGGAACAAGCAATAGGATAAAAGGAAATGGCCCTGAGTTTTGCCAGGAAAGGTTTAGATTAGATATTAGGAAAAAATCATCATGGAAAGGGTTGACAAGTATTGGAAGTGGCTGTCCAGGGACATGGTTGAGTCACCATCCCTGGAGGTATCTAAAAGACATGTAGATGTGGCACTTAGGGACTTGGTTTAGTGGTGGTCTTGGCAATGCTGGATTAAAAGTTGGACTAGATGATTTTAAAGATCTTTTCCAACTTAAACAATTGTATGATTTTATAAATCCGTCATTAGATTTGCTGATCACACAAGTAGACACTATTACTGTAAAGTAAAAGAACAGATTTCCTTTCTTGAAGTAACTTTTACTGTTTGAACATTTTTTGCCAATCTTGAGTTGAAACATTTTTATGAAGTAAGACCTACTTGAGGAACATTTTTATTTGTAAGATAATGATTTGTCCAAAAAGAGCACATGTCAGTAATAGGGCTTCTTTTTCTTTGGGGCATATGCATGTTTCTTCTTCAGACACCCCTGAGGATTCTTCATTGCTATGACTCAATAATATAAGAATAATATCAGTGGGTGTATCTCTCACTGTTATCCACAAGATGGGAAGCTAACTATAAATTTTAAAACCCTATGCCTGTAAAACTATCCCTTTTACGGGATTTCTTTTTTTCTTGGGTTCTTTTTTTTGAAAAATTTAAAACATACAGCGGAGGATATCATATCTGCAACCAGAAGAATTAGGTGCCCTGTGTTTTACTACTAGAGGCAAGAACTTTATATCAAAGAAAAGGTCTATTTAGGAGCATATAGTTTGGATTGACAGACTCTTAATTCTTCCCATTACCCACTTCATATAAAGATATTCCCATCCGCCCCGTAAGTTAATTAGATCATCTTCTTCTAGTCAGCCCATTATAATTGCACTAGCTTTACAGAAGCTCTGATCTCAGTTCCCAGCTGGAAGGAGGACTGCCTCCTCCCAAAAAGCAGGACCAACTCACTTGAAGGGAGGGGCAAGGCAAATTTGTGCTTCTCCCACTGGACACTACAACACCATGTTACTCACAGGCCCTTTGAACTTCTCAGCTAGAGTAAGTAGAGACAGCATTAAGTATGTCACCTGGCTATACAGAAGGATGAATAGAAGAAATAGTCACAATAAAAGCAGCAGACCATGGACTAGTAATTGCAGCTTTTGTGAGTAATAACAGTCCTAAGTACTGTTATTAAGTACTAAGTACTTATCTTAAATGAGGAAATACTATAGCCACTGTTCCTGATTAGAGTATCATATAGTATCCATCTCTCAGGTGGAGGAACAGAAAAAGACACCTTTCTGGTACAAAAACCAGCATCTCATATAAAGAAATTATTTATGGTAATTGCACTTGCCTAATTCACACTACTGTCGCGGTCATTTGTTGTCAAATAGTAAAGTATTCTTACTTAGTCATTTTGATAAAACATACTATTCTTTCAAACTGAATGACCTTCCATATATGTTGACAAATGCTGAAAAATCTACCAGATTGCCAGAGATTCCAGAGATAATGCAGTCCCTATTCCTGGTTGTTAACACCTTTATGGATATTTCACCTGTAGTGGAATTCTTCACAGTTAGTCTCCTGAAAGAACAATGTTCCAACATGTTCCAAAACCCTCCCTGATATTTCACTGACTTCCAACACTTTAAATTTATGTTGTACTTAAAAAAAAATTGTTTGGCTTGGACAACCAAACAAAAAAGGATGTGAGAGCATGAAGATTGATGTGCGTATGTTTTCATTATTTATTTCTAAAATCTGTAAAAATTGTACCTAGGACATTTTGATAGTAGTTGGTTAGTCAATCACTGCAAAAACAATCTCTTTCTCAGGTAGCTTATAAAAACAATAGATATAAAATTAGTTTAAGTGATTTTGAATGCATGTGCATCTTGGAGTTTGCTAGCTGAAGTCCTTATAAATAATTTTTTTTTGTCCCTTTGAAATTTTAAGCTCTAGCTTCTTATGATAGAGCAGCCAAAATGCTGGACAAACATGATCTGTTTAATAAAATAAGAATACAATTAAATATTAACTCATTTCACAAAACAGTTTTAAACTGCTGTCTTATAAATCATAGATGTAAATAACAATATAGAAAATACATTCACAACAGAATTCCACATAAATAGAAATTATTTATTAACTTACTGCCATTCTTTAAATGCATGTCGGTGTTCTCAGTAATGACAATGCTGTCTGGTTAGAATGAGTGTTGTAATAGAAGACAGAGGGCCATTAACAGATCTTTTAATCTTCCAGTCATATATTTTTGGATATTAGGATCATGCCTATGACAGAATTAAAATTTTGCATTTCCTAATATCATGTTTTCCTTCTAGGTTTTTGGAGACCAAAATCAAGGAGCAGTTTTCCTACGGGAATTTACATTGATTCGGAGAGAAAGTCTTCATGATGATTTCCTATCTGATTTGCTCAATAACCACAAAACAGAAGACCCGGTAGGAATCTTGTATTATTCCAAAACATTTTAGAAGAAATTATTGCAGAAATACAGATTTTTGTGACAGGTCTTTCATTCTGCTTCATTAATCTATGGAAAGTAACAAAATTAGATTCTTAACATAAAGATGTCACCCTAAAAATTTTGTAAATTCCATGTAAATAAAGATGTGTTCATAGGGAAGGTTTATGGGTGTCAATACATATGAAATTTCATCATTTAAAGACAAACATTTTCAAAAGACACACAGATTGGTCTTTTGTTTTCTAATGGTAATTTTTCTTATTCAGAATTTTGGCAGTGTAATTTGCTACAGTTGTTTGTTTTGTACATGCAAAAGGAGATTTTCTTATTAAAAATGAGGGAGTAAAGATAAATTTATAGGTAATGTAAAAAAGGAATGCTTTGAAAGGAGCAATTTTATTAAATGCACCGAGAAATATAACAAACAAGGAAAACAGTTTTATGAAAAGTACATTTTCACTCTCTTCTGTATACGTCTGGCAAGGTATTTATTTCAGGTCTGAAGGATTTCATGTTGTCTAGCAGCTGATGTTTTTGAAGAAAAGAATGTAGAAGTAAATAACTTGGGAGTCATGTTTATTTGTGCTTTCATGTGAAATGAAACAAGCCAGCTGATTTTAAACTGCAGCAAATTTGCCCTACCAAGATGATTAAGGGACTGGATCCTCTCTCTTACAAGGAAAGGCTGAGGGAGCTGGTCAGGTTCAGTCTTCAGAACAGACAACTGAGACAGGACATCATCAATATATACAAGGGTCTGAAGGGGGGTGTCAGTGGATGAATTCAGGCTCTGCTCAGTGGTGCCGAGCAATAGGAGCAAGGGACAATGGGCACAAAGTGATGCACAGGGAGTTCCACCTGAGCATGAGGAGAAACATTTTATTGTGTGGGTGGCAGAGCACTGGAAGAAGATTGCCCAGAGAGGTTATGGACTCTTCCTTCCTGGAGATATCCAAGGACACAGTACTGGGTTATGTGCTCTAGGATGTCCCTGCTTGAGCAGGGAGGTTGGACCAGATGATCCACGTTGAATTTCAGTCTTACCCCTTCCGTGATTTTGTAAATATTTAGATCTGATATTTTCAAGGGCTGATACACCTTGATGTCTAACACATTGTAGTTTAACAGAAGCAGTGGCACGTTAGCATCTGCTATTACTATGAATTGGTAATCTATTTAAGGGGTTAAATACTCTATAGTATTGAGTATTTATTTACTCTGTAGGATAGAGTGATTCTAGAAATTTGTGTTGGCACAGTCATGTTTAGCACCTTTTTAATCAAGTTTTATCTTTCATAGGTTATCTTTCTTCATGCTTGAGGGAGTGTTATCCAGTTATCATTGGTGGGAGTGTGCAGAGCTAGAACTTCTGAGGAACAGAGGGGATGTCTTTTGATAAGTCTTACTCCTCAGGTCAAAGAAACCAGTTAACAAAAGTAGTGAGGGTATTAAACAATCCACTGTTTTGCTAACCCATTGCTCTCAGACAAGTTGTCCTTAGTGCTTTACAACTGCTAAAAGATATTTCAGAGCAGTCAAAATTAACACTTTATTTTACCATTTTGGGTAATTTTACAGCAGTTCAGCGTTTCATCAAGCAACTGCTTTACTGCTGGAATGCCTGTAATTTTTCTGCTTTAAACCCATTTATTTTCTGCAGTCCAGAGAAGAAAATGGCACTTTATTACCATTCTGTCAGTACCAGTGAACTGGTACCAGTGATTTGTTGTTTTTCTGAGTTGTGCTTGGTGTATGCATGTTTATAAGTGTTTTATGTTCACACAAGCAGAAAGTACTCTGCAAATTATTCATGGATTTAACTTCAAGGCAGTGTTCTTTTTTTATTTTAAATTACTTTTACAAGGATGCTGTGACATTCCTGTGATCTTCTTTCTATGCAGTTATGAGTGCTTGAGAACACATATACACTGAATAGTGCCCAGAAAATATGACTTTGCAATCTTCATTTACATATGACTTAAAGAACTTCTATACCAACCTCATCTCTGTATGATACCACCTTCTACTACTGAAGCACATATTGTTTTCTCTGCATGACTGGTTTGGTAGGCAACAGTTGGTATGGAAGAACTTGAAATAACTTTTCTGCATTTTGCCTGAAGTATTTTATATATATGTGACTTGTTCATGGTGTGCAATGCATACTATTTCAAAGACAAGCACTAATTTCAACCAGGGCTTTTCTTTAGTACTTATTCTAAATTTCTGCTTAATAAATACTAAGGAATTAGTTTTCCAAAATCTCTGTAGCATATACAGGATATTGTTCTTATTTTATGGAGGTAGATTCAAAGTCTCGTAGACATTTAGGTTGAAAGTGTCTACTTTTCTCAAGTGCGCTGAGACACAAGGATCCATTTTTTCAGTTTACCTCACATGACATAGCACTAAGTTGAGGGGAAAACTATTGACCTCAAATGCAAGTCTGGATACTCAGCATCTTTGTCTATCAACCTAAAAATAACAGGTAAGGCATCTACAAACCAAATTACATGCTCATTAAGGTATCCAGCAAAATTCTTCAAGTGACTCAACTGGAGTGATACACAAATTGTTATAGAAGCAGATGGAGAGTATACTTTTTCCAGTAAAGAAAGCACAAACTGTATTTCAGGATCAATAATTCTTGATTCATGGGACCAATCGTTTCTTTCCTGTAATTTCCAGTGAGCTAATAGTGTATCAAATGAGAAAAACTATTTAAAACTGTTTTTCTGACAAATGAAACACAGAGGCAACAACTTCTTTTACAATAGTTGTCCAGTAAATCTCCCACTCTGGTCCTTTCTAGAAGTCCTGTGACTTACGTAAGGTAGGCTTTTCTGTTTGTATATTTTCAAAACTGGTGTGCATACAGAATCTCAGTGAAAGCTGGACAGCTAGTGTTGTAAT
Organism: Dasyornis broadbenti; assembly: GCA_013397935.1. Lineage (NCBI taxonomy): Eukaryota > Metazoa > Chordata > Aves > Passeriformes > Dasyornithidae > Dasyornis > Dasyornis broadbenti. Next base: position 904,339 of record VZRN01004184.1, read on the forward strand.
TATTGTTTAAAGAGTCCTTAAACTTTGTATTTTCCTGTGATGAAGACATGAACTGACTAGATACTTTCTGAGAAAATTCAGGGTGATGATCCATATTTTAAAGTTATTCTCTGAAGTATGTATCTTCACTCCTTTAAAAAAGACCATGTTACCACTATTTTTGTGGGTAGCTGAGAGTATCCAAAAAGGTTGATTCACTCCTGATGTGGAAAAGTAATATCTCCATAAATCCACAGCCTTTTGGGCAAAGCTGTGTATTTCGAGAGGCACCAGATAAGTCTTTAATAGGATGAGAGAATGGCCACGATCAGCAAGCAGACTTATATAACTTTCTGGGTCTATGCATTAAAAATTGTTGGTAATGATGTGTGTTGGTTTTGCTTGGCCCAGTTTTTGCTAGTGGGGGGGGAGGGGGCCACAAAATGGCTCCTGTGTGGAGCTTCTCGAAGCCTTCACCATGTCCAGCAGAGCCAATCCCTGGTGGCTCTGAAGATGATGGACATGCTGCTGGCCAAGACTGAGCCAATTAGAGATGTTGGTTACACCTCTGTGAAAACATATTTAAGAAGAGACCAAGGTGGGGGGAGTTCACGTGCTTCTTTTGACCGGAGGAGGAGGAGGTGGTGAGAATACGTGAGGGAAAACAGCAATAATGTAGACACCAAGGTCAGTGGAGAAGGTGGGGGAGGGGAAGCTCCAGACACCGGAGCCAAGAATCTTCTGTGGGCTGTAGTGAAGACCATGGTGAAGTGGGACGTCCCCCTTTAGCCCATGGAGACCATGGGAAATGTTAAAATCCATGCACAGCCTACACCAGAGCGGGTGGATGCCTGGAGGAGGCTGTAGTCCAGCGAGAGCCTCAGTGGAGAAACAGGCTTTACAGACTGAATTAAGTGCCCCACGCTGATGCCTGAGAGAGACTGTGGTTCAGCAAAGAGGAAAAAAAAAGCCTTGCTCCCGAAATGGAACAGCCGGGTCGGAGGTCTGTAATCCGTGGACAAGAGACCCCACGCCGCAGCAGTTTCGGGAAAACTGACTGCCTATAGAGGGAGCTCACGTAGCAGGTTTGGGCGAACTGCCATGTGTGAGATTTTGGGACCTGCAGCTAAGCAAAAGAAAAAGACTCCTCTCTGCTGCGCAGTGGAGAAACATTTCAGTGATGAACTGACCTACCCCCCCTCCTCCCCACACACCTTTTTCCCTTGTGTAGCTGCTTGGAGGGAGGGAGGGGGGTGAGTGGAGAAATGGTGTCTTTGAAAGTTTTGTTTCATTTCTCATGTACTTCTCTGATTCTGTTAACAATAAAAGCTTTAGCCTGTTTTTTTTCTGACCTGAGTGTGTCTTTTCTCCCAGTTTTCCTTATCTCAACTCATGAGCCCTGGGTGTATTAATTTGTGAGTGCCTGGCATTTGGCCAGAGTCAAACCACAACATGATGCTATAGTAATGCCTTGCAATTCTCAGCAAAAGCTGGAGAGATCAAAAGAACTTCTTTTCCTTGTAACCAGTTACTAAAGCAAAGATGCCTAATGAGGAAATACCCTACCTGCTTGTGAGGCAGTTTTAAGCAATTGTTGGCAAGATTGTGTTGAAAAGTACAGGTTAGCCAAAATATCTTGAATTGTGATATTCAGTCCAATGAAAAATAGGTTTGCAATGAAAAGACTTTTATCTTTGTCATTGAAATGACTCACAGAGATGCTTTCCTCATCTTTCAATTATTTTTCCAGCCTTGGAGAAAATGTGATTTAGGCCCTTAATACTGTAGCCATTTATTCTTTCTTTCCCTTTCAATATACATACTAAACCCCAAGTTTATTGGTATAACTCTATCATGATTTATGTCAGGGGCAAATTACTAGAAGCCAGAGGAGAATTTATATTTTTATCATTTTCTGTCTTGTGCAAAGTCAATAGCTCAGATTACACTAACAAAATTATTCAAAGGAAGCCTCTGAGGTATATTTCACAATTCCTGAGTTATGATGTTTTTCCTACTTCTTTTGGAAAAAAATATTGAAAATAATTTAAGAATTCAGGTAAAATAATTTAAAATATAATATTTAGACAGAAAATTTAAGGTTTAGGAAATTCCTAGTTTAAAGAATGCCTCAAGATTATACTTCTCCATTTTTCGGGAAGTTCCTATTTATGTATTCCTGCAAGTCAGGGATGATACTTTTGGGTATTCAGGAATTCTGAGGTAGCTCTATAAAAAGTACCTGTTTTACTGAACAATTGTTTAAAACCTCCAATTAAATCCAAAGTTTTATGTGCTTAGGTCTGATTCTGAGATAATGTTACTGATTAGAATTTGTCTACATCATTATGAAGTAAGAAGAAAAGCAGGCCCTGTAGAACATGAAGAAAATCTAGATGTATATCTAAGCTTTCCCAGTTGATTCAGATATTTAGAATTTATTGCTTGTGCATTTTAGATGGAAGGGTTAATTTTCAGAATATAAACATCATGAACATTTTATTTATTCTATTTTTGAGCCAAACTTTTTTTTCCTTTATACTCTGGATTATTTATATTGATAATACATTATACTCTAAATATATTATGTGTAACAGTAGAGGATCGTCAGCCTGTTGACTAAGGAATTTCCAAGCTTCTCAGCTAAAAATAACATATTTCTAAATGGTTATAAAATACAGAATCCAGATTTCAGCTCCTCATGGATAGGCAATCACCAAACCACAGGAATTACAGGCCCTGCCCCATACAGCTGCTGACATGACAGAGAAAGAAAAATCCTTGGATGGTAGGAGGAGCTTTCCTCTGACTAACCTTACCTTGTATTTGCTTTTTTTGAGTAAGAGATCTCTTTGGTCCAAATTATAACAGTCCTATGTATACTGCTGATGATCCAATTACTTGAAAATCATTGCTTTGACCTGGCAAAACCATAATATAGACCTAAATATTTTTGAGTATAAAGCAGAGCTGTCTGTATTTTTACTTGCTCCCAGAGATCAGGAATTATTTAAGATTATTTATTTGTTGTTTTTCTCTGCAAAATAATCTCAGTGAGGTCCAAATCACAAGTGGTTTGGAATGTTTCTCAGTTTATACTTTTAATAATTGCTACTTTTTTCCTTCATATTAAATTGCCTTAAAAGTTTTTATCTCAAAGGTTCACCAGCTTTTAAAAAGGCAAGTATTAGCCGTGTTTAGAGATCTGTGGATCGTCTCAAACAAAAGTTAGGATGGACCACTGGTATTTGCCACTTGCCTTAAATCTAAATGTCTACAAGTACTCAGATACCAAAAGATCTGAATACACTCTTCTCAATCTTTCTGATTGCCTCTAAATAATGATTGGTATATCCCTTTAAAAATAGAAACATAACCATTGAGTTTTTGGATCCCTACCTGTTCCTATATTTTTATTTTAGAAAGCCAATCAATGCACCAGTACTCACTAAAAAAAAAAAAAAAAAAAAAAAAAAAAAAAAAAAAAAAAAAAAAAAAAAAAAAAAAAAAAAACCCCTAAAAATTACATTCCAAACCTTTGAGTCCAGGTCCTACAGCTGCCAAAACTGTCCCATGAGTGTACCGAGTGCTGGTCTTGAGACATGAGAGAAGGAGGCCATTTTTAGAAAGATTGAATTGTAAGCCTTGCCCACATTGCAAAAATGAAAAACTGTAATACAACTAAGCCATTGTTTGTGTAATGATCTAGAACACTGGTCTACCACAGTACTTAAACAGAGTTAAATTTATGCATATCTGTTCAAGATAACTCTCTTCTATAACTGAAAGTTTTCCTAGAGTCTATCAGATTACATAGCTTTTCTGTTTGCCTGACTGAAGTACAGTAAACACTTTTTTCATTACAGTTTCCACTCTATGAGCATAATTCAAAAGCTAGTAGCTTGTTTTGCACTGATATCATATGTGGATGCTCTCTCTGTGTGCATATCTTCCTTCTGTGCATTTTAATAGAAGTCTTTTGAAACATAGTGTAAATAGTTCAAGAAGAAAATGAGTTTAGAAAAGTTACTACACTCAAAATATGTATAAGCCTACCTTTTCAAAGCCAGCACTCAACATCATTGTCTTATAATGTGTCACTTCATTAAAATGAGCAATTCCTCTTTTTAATATAACTTTCTATAATAGGTTCTATGGAATTTATTAATTTAACAAGAATAAGGGTAAGCATCAAGTAGATGAAAGAGTAACATAAAAGGTCTCTAGCAAGAAAGACAGGAAACTGACCTGAGATACTTCAAACTTCCTCTTCTACCTGAGATCACGAATTTCACCTTGAATTGTTCTACAGAAGGTAAAACATGAGTAGAAAGAGCTATCATTTTTTAATAACTAATGATGATAAAATTCATAGCTCATTTAAATGTTTTGTAGGAAAGTACTCTTTTTTGTTGCACTTCGACTACCTCATTGACTAAGAATACCTTTTTCTATTTCTGCACAAATATTTGCGATTTTCTGCATTATAAATATTAACTGATGATGCTAGTAAAAAATGTGGCTGCATTGCTTTAGATACTTGCAAGTTTACCATTCTTCATGCTTTCATAATTCTGTGTTAGGGCTGGTATATCTTTGAAGTTCTGTTAGTTTTCTTTCTTTATGAATACATAATATATATGCCATATATGGCTGATTGCAGATATGAGGACCCCATTGTCGTGTGAATATGCCTGTTTAGATGCCATGTTTGCAACACAAGTCTCTGCAGTCTGAAGTAATGTAGACTTCTTAGCAACTGCTCAGTAATCAGTTGTTTGAAACAGACTAGAGGAGCAACTCACAGATTATTCTTTCAGTTTAGCTTTTTCAGTAGTTATGAAAAGTCTTATGAACTATGGCATGTGACATCTTTAGGCCCACAGGCTTTTCAAGAGCTCTTCTCTTGCTTTCAAGGTGTACAGAGCTTTCTTAGCTGCACTGAATATAGACAGAGGTTGCGATCAACACTGCCTCTTGCAGTTCTGGAGACTCTGCTTGCAGTCCTCCACCCCTGGTTAATGCCCCTCAACATCACTAGGAATGGAAGGAGGATTGTTTTTTGACTGTGCCAATTCACTAGGGCCCAGGCTGACTCCTGAGAATGAGGGTTGGACAACCCAGTTCAGAGAGCTTTGACTGTGTAAGGGAGTTAACACATTGAAGGGATTAGAGAATGTTAGAAATGCTTAAGCTTCTTCCTTTTTGGGTCATACTAAATTATGCGAGGGCATTATTCCTTGAAAAACTATACTACTGAAAAATCAATGGCCGGTTTCAGAGTATAAATTTAGATTTCTGGTCTAGGAGTAAGTTTGTATGCCTGTGTATTTCCTAGCTGTCCCGTGGGCCATAGCCTGGCCTGATTTATTAAGTAGCCTCTGGACTAGGACACTGACAAAGGGGTTTGGAAGCTCCCGCCCCTGAACTGTGCAGTAATTCAAGTGTCAGCAAAATGCACTGATGAGTTTACACCAATGATCAGAAGGCTTGCATTCTAACATCTTCATTGCCAGTGCCAGAAAATGTGGTTTGCTTTCTCTAGGTCTCATTTCCTTTTCTTTTAATTTGTTTGTTTGTTTTATTTAATGACTTAGTATTTATTTATTAAGGATGTTAATGTGATTCTGTTATCCTCATCTCATAGTTGCCATAAAGCTTACAGTGATAATATTAAAGAACATATCATTTTATAAATGGCTTTGTACAAGCATACCTATTTACAAAGCTCATATATTTCCATGTTTATATGAAGAAATTAACAAGTGGATTTGTAGATCTGAATAAATCCAGGTCAGAATCAAGTGCTTGCTTGCAGAACTGTATTGTCATGCTTAATCTGCTTCTAATATCCTGATTCAGAATTGTAAATACTTGAATAGCTATGAATGGATGAGCACAGAATCAGAAAAAATCCCAAATTGCTCATCCTCCTTTGTGGTATCAATTAGCACAATGTGGTGTCAATAAACAATTACCACATACTGCAATTATTATATCACGATGAATGTGTTTAATTTGTTGGCATTTTTAATTAGCATTCTGTAATTTGCTTACTAAATTCTTATTTGAAGATTAAATTCAAGTCAGTTTCATTTTTGCTCTTCTATGGTTTCCATAGCTTCTCTTCCTTGTAACGTTCAGATTAGCAGTGCAGGCCTGAATTCAGATAGTTTGGCTATACTCCATTGGAACTTATAACAAGATGTTTTTCAGTCTGATCATACCAGATGTTTTTACAGACTTTGGGGGAAGCAAGATTGTTGGTAGGGTCTGAACATCAAGTTATCAGAAAAAATCTATTATAGGATATAGGACATATAATATCTAACCTTGAAATGACAATCCTCTGTAATATTTTTTCTGCTACACAGAGGCTGTTAGTAGAGTGTGCTTCCAAAATAAATTAATTTATTTTTGGTCGCATTTTGTACAATCTTTTAAGCTTACAACATCTTATCTAACCATTCTTATTTATTTATCATTCTACAGAGAGATTACTATTTGAATGGGAAGTTTATTTCTATTCCATGTAAGTTTTCATTTTGTGTCATTCTTATCTGACCTCCTTCAGTAGCAATGTGTCTTCCCTTTTCCTCTGCTAGATTAGTGTATGCTCTGGAACAATCTTCTTTTCTGAATATGAGTGTACTGTGATAGGTATTAATTATAATGCCTATATTCCTAATTATATTCCTAATTTATGATGAAGATAGGAATGGATCTGCACTAGAATCAGAAGACAGAGAGCTTTGGACAAAAAGTAAGGATGGGGTATTATTCCTCAAGGAATAAATATTTTTTTTTCAGTGTAGTACCTACCCCTAAGAAAGAGTAGATGAGATGAGTTTTCCCTGTGCTGTCATGGATCACAGCAATAAATCTGTTTACCATTCTTTATGCACTGACATCACTTTTCAGATGCTGTATACCTCTCCCACTATGCAGCTTTTTGGCTAGGGCCTGGGCCAAGAATTTTATTGAGAATTTATGGGTAGGAAAAGATGGGTTTAATGTGCAATCAGAGTAAATTCCTTCACTTGCTACTGAAAATTCTAGGTGCAGTTTTCTGCACAGTGAGAATTTTTACTTCTTTCCCATCCTTTGTAAAAAAGAATCTGTTACATTTTTGTATTGCAAGAAAGGTGTGCTGTTATTCCTGCACACATTGCTGACCAGTTGTGCTATCTTAATCAGAAATAAACTTTTTTTTTTTCAGTTCTCTGTTTTAAACTGGAATTGTGACAAAATAAGTTGCAGATTCCATTCTATATATGAATCTAAACCAATCTAATATGTTATTTTTAAAATATATTAAGAAATATGCCTAAGGGCCTGCAAGGGATTTTGGATAATCTGTGCTTATTTGGAAATGATGTAGGTTGCTCTGTAGTTAAGTGGAACCCACAGGATTTGGAATATGTGTGCATGGTTTTTTTCTCGTTTTGGTTTTAACCTACAGAGAAGAAAATATGGGAGTGATTTATTCTGGACAATTCTATGACCCTTTTATTTCTTGATTCTGCCCCTGTTCCCAAAATAAAAAGAAACAAAAAAAGAAACAAACAAAAATTTCTGGTTTATTTCTTGTATTAAGCTGGTGAATTTGTTGGAAACCTGATATCCAAAATAGAATTTGATAGAGTGTTATCAGTAATAGTGAGTGATTTTTCAGTTAGTAATTAAAAATTGACTTTCTTTTCGAGGTTTAAAAATCCAACAAGATGAATTAGCTTTAATGAAATTGCTTGAAAAGGAGCAAGGAAGGCAAAGAAAAAGACCTGTAAAGGGAAATTGTTGTGTATCGGGTAGATATTTGTTCTGTTCACTTGTTTCAGAAATGATAGTCTGCTAAACTTAGTACGTATGATACGCTTTTTTGAACTTTGGAAAACATGGCTACATTTTAATTTCAATGGCTGCTTTAACAAAAATTACAAATTTATATTATAGCAATATATTTTCAGTTACTTACGCACCTCTTTTAATTGTGTTAAAAAATATACTTGCAGCTGTATCTTATCACATCCACCTTTCAACATACTGCTGAAAATTCCCACTATTATTATATGCAGACATAGCTCAGTCATTTCGTTTCCTTCAGTATCTGTGTGGTTAAATGTCCGTGAGAAACTGTGTAAAATAATAGCCTAATCGTTTTTTATTATATCCTTTTTATCAATCTTGGCATAGGAATAGAAGAAAAATCACTTTAGCACGTCCCACAGCCTCTCCTCTAGGGCCTCCAGCCGTACTGCCTTGGTGGCTTCATCTCACCCCCAGCAGGCTTGTGGATGTTTTCCCTGCATGCAGGGTGATACTCACGATGCGGTCTGACGTACACAGTAGAGAGGGGCCAGTCCCTTCTCAGGCTCTGCGGCTGTCTTGTGCCCACTTGGCCTGACAGTGCTGTCCCCCACTGCTGCCCAGGTGCATGGCTGGGCACTGCTCAGCTTGCTGCCCTCTGGGGCCACCCCCCTGAGCTGCTGCCTGGCCCTGCTAGCCCCAGCTTGCACTCCACAGGGTTCTGCCTTCCTGGGAAAGACATTCCTGTTGGCAAATCTCTGTCACGGTCCCTTTGGTTAGCTGGCATGCTCTCAAGTGTAAGTGCTATTCAAGAAGCATTGTTTTGAATGTAAATAACAGAGTCCAAGACAGCCATGTGAATGAAACCTTGTTATCCACAGACGGTACAGTAGGAACAGATATGAAAGTACAGGCAGGAATAAGAGATATTTGGTGGTCTAGTTATAAATTGCTTAAAATCACAAGAAAACATCAGGAGTTTTGGTCTTGCAGGCTGTCAAATCTAGGTGTTCACCAGTACCTAGAAACTGAAGGCTTCAATATATTAGTTCTTCAGGAGACTTGCAATATAAACAAAAGGAATCACCAGTGGGGGTTCTGTACTAATTTATCTGCAATGGAAAATGACCTCAGATCAACCATTAATGATATATTTTTCCCCTCATTAAGCAACTAAAAATCAGGAGATTACCATTAACAATTATAATCACATGACATCTTTTTCTTTCCTTTTCTTGTAATTTCTGCAGATGTCGTTAAGCAGCTTGTGGATCTTTGATATTATTTTAACTAAAAAACATTGCTTATGATAGCAGGAAATGCTTTTGACACTGTCCTCAGTGGCCTTGAGGCCGTCAGGGAAATACGTTGCTTGCTCTCTGGTAGTGGTTACAAAGCACCATCAGGTTGACATCATTCCGGTTAAGAGACATGTTTGAGGAAGAAGAATTTGTCCTTGACTTTTACCTGAGTTCTGCAGAAAACAAAAGTTGACTTATTCTACCATGAATTTCTGTGTAAATGTATGATTGTGAACATACTGTTTATAATCATTACAGGAACAATACCACTAAAATAATGTGAATACACACAGAAATTATCTCATCTTTCCCTCTGTATTTTATTGATGTTGTTATCAGTTAAAACCTTGTTCAAATTAGTAAAAAATATCCCCCCATTTTATTATTAATAGCCACTCTATCAATGATTTCTTCTTCCTCTTTCCTTCTCCCTCCCCCCAATTCTTAAGTCCATCTTAAAAATTTCAAAATATTAAATCAGTTTTTTTCTTCTCTATATGCTTGGACTCTTTTTATCTGCTGTCTCTTCTCTTTTCCTTCTTAAGAGATCATCTGGTTCTGTGGCATATAAATAAAGTGAGATGTGTGTTAACCAAGTCTTGCCAGTTTCCACATCCTTTTTTTTTCCAATTATTTCTGTCTTAAATTTTATTTTCTAAATACCAGTCCTATAGTTCATTTCTGAAAACTCTCTAGAAGACACACATAAAGGATATTTGAGTATAATCTTCTATGAGGTATTTACATGCCAAAAGTACCTTTCACTTTCTTTCGAGAAAACTATCTTCAAATTTACTGCATGAAGATAACAAAGAGGAAAGATAAAAATAAATAAATTAATGAATCATACCCACTATGGCAGAAGACATCATCCTTTAATTCCCATTATAAAACTCCGTACTCACCAGAATTCTGTTTACAGTGTTTTCTCTTTTGCTTTAAGTGCAGAGTTATTCCAAACCTCATTGCTTTGATAGTTAGAAACATTGCTACCCACTTCACTTATGCTATGTTTTTCATTTATCTTACAAAAGAAATCTGCTAAGACTACCTCAGTAGACTTTTCTTTTTAAATGTATTTTTAAACATCTGAATGTTGTGGAATGGATGCATAACTTTCTGCCTTCTGACTTGAGTGTGACTTAAGCTAGTGACTATCCTAGATCTGATAGATGGTTTGTCTAGTGATGAGGACTAAAATAGTGACCAATACTATATATCAGCTATATATCAGTTCAGCACAAAAATTTCTTCCTTTACAGTGGAAATACGTGCCTTCATGGAAGGTGCAGAAATTAGAAAGCAGGAAAAAGTACTAAAAGACTTGTTTCAACTTCTAATGTTGTATTAGAAGATTATGTTGATCCAGTTCTGAGTATTTATGGTTGTTTTTCCACATTTGTAATTTTTAGGATTAGCATTTCAATAATAGTTTTCAATAACTGTTGTTCACAGCCTTTATTACAATAATTTGTCAGTTTCACACATTTTATTACAATAACTCCTATGGTGATTTTATAAAGAAAAGGGTATATAGAATGTTCACAACTGAAGTATCAATTTAAGTGCATACTTTCTTACAAAATAACAATCCAATCTGAAATGTTCAACAGATTTTATCAGAATACACAAAACACGTCACAAGATCAAAAAACAGTTTCTGTTGTGTAAAAGACATTGCTTTATAACTTTATCAATGGTAATTTTTCTAATGAGATGTGCTATATGTAAAAAGATGGAAGAGATTTAACAGTAAGAATTCAAAGGAAAAGCAAGCTGGAAGGTTGCAGAATTACAGTTGAAAAAAATTTGGGGGTAATCTTTAAAAGAAAAGAAAATTTATTTTTTCTTTAAACTTTCAAAGCTGTAAAATGAAAATTCCATTTAGTATCAAGTGTCCTTTAAAAACAATGTTTAATACTAGTTTTGTTTTCAAATGTAATTTTATTATCTTTTTGGGGGTCTTTTGCTAATGTATGTAAAAAAAATTCAATGTGTGAGTACAGTCTGTATGAAGAAGTCTGACTCCCAGATGATGGATTTACTGTGTGTTGCTTTCTGTTGCATATTCAGAAAGGGATTCAAGTGAAAATCTCACTGCGGGAATCTTTTTCCCTTTCCATCTCTCTTGAGAAATGCAATGTCATAACTGACTGTGTGAAATGATGTATGGTATGAATTGCCCTCTGAGCTACAGAGGAGCTGAGTGCTTTAGAGGCATATAACCGGATAGTAATGGAGATTAATGAAGATAGATGCAGTAGAAAAAAGACTGCTGTTAGTAGAACTATTTTAAAAATGTGCCATCATACTGAGAAATTAATAGCCTAAATGTTACCAAAAAAAAAAAAAAAAAGGAAAGGAAAAAATCAGCCAATGCTGAGAAGCAGCTGCATTAATTAATCATTTTTTTAGAGCCTTGATGATCAAGAAACTATGGATACTGGACATGGACATGCTACATTAATTTATCTTATCGTTTCCACTTCCACAGCAGGAAATTAAATTCTTCAGTACTTTTCTTTAGCATACTGTCAAATGTTTTACCAAGCTAGTTTTAAATGGCTTAAATAATGGATATGGAAATTTAATTTATAGTTTTCTGCCTGATTTATGTGGAACTTCAGCACAAATTATGACATTCCAGAAGGTGGCCAATGACCTGAATACCTGGAAAAGGAACAGTGACTATGGTGTAAAAGGGCCTGGTGGTGAGGCTTGTGATAAAGGAGTGAGAACATGCTAATGCATGACCATTCAATAATGAATTTAAAAGCCAATGGAGAATACTATTACATTTGCAATCTGCTGTTATTATGATCTGATTATAAGATATGCCTTTGCCTGAATTAAGGTGCAAATGAGACCATATGGCAAAGTCAACAGTACAGATTTTATTTAACAGTAAATGTGAGGTAGAGAGATAGAAAAAATAGGAACTGGGGGCAAGGAGGGGAAGGGAAAGAGAGAGAGAGAGCAGGAGAGAGAGATACTAATCAAAGATGTCACAACAACATGGAATCCTGCAGCAACCTGCTGGTCTTTCTTCACTCTGGTTTTCTCAGTGGCAGGGGTGCCTGAATAGTTTTCCTGGAAGTACCACTTTTGTACAATCCAAATCCCAGGTATCCACAGGGTCTAGATGCTCTTCCCATAACTTGAGATGGCAAGTGTATAAGCACTTGCCTCCTTGCCCAGTTTGCCGCAGTGAGAATTTTTGTTCAGGTGCTAACCAAACCATAACCTCCATTAGGCCTGGGATTATCTCCTTCCTGCTGTGTCATCTGTGTCTATCTCAAGTTCCTGTTGTGATGGCTTATTTTATGGGAAGTTTCTTCTTAGACAGTGTTTTTAGACAGTTAACTACATTCTTGCAAGTCCTTACAGAAGTTCAGAAGGCAGCTCAGATAAAGAAATATTGGTGAAACTTGAAACCTGTCTTGAGGAACATACATGTGCCTGTGAGATTGTGCCCTCAGCCTGCAGAATTGAGAATTACTCCCTGAATATATTTTTGTCAAGAAACTGCAGAATGAGAACTTCACAGATCCACCTGCTTTTATTGATCAGATTAGTTGCAGGATAAGTGAAGAAAAAGGTGGTAGGTTGTTCTAGATACCCAATTGCATTGGGTGAGTATGCAAGATTTTGGTAGCAGGGTGCTGCAGGGATGGCTTCTGTAAGGAGCTTCCACTTTGTCCAACATAGGCAGTGCCAGCTGGCTCCAAGACAGATGTGTTGCTGGCCAAAGCCAAGCCCGTCAGTGACAGTGGCAGCACCTCTGTGGTAACAGATTTAAGAAAGAGGGGCTGGAAAACCCAAGTATGCAACAGCAATTGCAGCCAGATGAGTGAGAGTATGAGAGAACCAACCCCTGAATACAGCAAGGTCAGTGCAGAAGGAGAGGGATGTGGTACCGGAGCTGAGATTCCCCTGAAGCTTGTGATGAAGATCACAGTGAGGCAGCTCTGCCCCTGCAGCCCACGGAGGTCCATAGTGGAGCAGATACCCACCTGCAGATCATGGAGGACCCCACACCAGATGGACCTGAAGCAGCAGGCGGATGCTTGAAGGTTGCACTGACCCCTGTAGCAGGACCTATTGCTTCATGGAAAGGGGAGCCCACTTTGGAACAGGATTTCTAGCAGGAATAGTGACCCCATGGAGGACCAGTGACCCCATGAAGGATCAACGCTGGAGCAGCATTTTCCCAAAAGACAGCATCCTATGGAAAGGCCCCACACTGAAGTGGAACATGAGGAATTGCAGCCTGTGGAAGGACTCAATGCTGATCCAGTTAATGGAGGACAGCAGCCCATGGAGGGACATCATGATGGAGTAGGGGAACAGTATAAGAAGTCCTCCCTCTGTGAAAGAAGGAGTGGCAGAGACAATGTGAGGAACTGACCAAACCCTCATTCTTTATTCCCCTGAGCCACTTGAGGGTTTGAGGCAGAGAAAATCAGTAGTAAAGCTGGGTCTGGAAAGAAGGCAGGGGTGGAGGAAAGGTGTTTTAAGATTTAATTTCTCATTATCCTGCTCTGATTTGATTGGTAATAAATTAAATTTTCCCAAGTCCAGTCTGTTTTGCCTGTGATGGCAATTACTGAGTGGTTTCTTCCTGTTCCTTATCTCAAATCCATGAGCCTTTTATTGTGTTTTCTGTCCCCTGTCCAGTTAAAGAAGGGGAGTGATGGAGTGGCTTTGGTGGGCACTTAGTGTCTAGTCAAGGTCAGCCACACCAATATGTAACCCTGTATGGAATGACCATATAAAACATATTAGCAGCACTTTTCTTTGTGCTGTATCTCATGCTCCCTGAAAAGGGCAAAGGGAATCTCTCCCATGGTAGCTCCGCACTAGTGGGGATTTTTCCATTTTCTGAGCCTGAGAGAACAGTGGTTTTGTTGGAGCCAGCTGGCAAGATTGCCTCTACCATAAATATGCATGCCAACTAACTGTACTATGGCCCTTCATTTAGGAACAGGTTTTCCAGAACAGTTATTTGTAGATAACAGGAACGGATTAACTGACTTGAGATCTAGAGGTTCCTCTCATTTATCAGACCAAAGCAGCTTGTCCCAGAACCTTTACAATCTGCATCATCTATGATTTTGTAATTCTTGAAAAAGACCATTCAGATGTGCACAGAAATTATCTGCTTTACTCACATAAAATAATACAGTGCCAGAAAAGTGTCATGACACTTGGAATGGGACATGACATTACCTGCAGCAAAAGTGTTTTACAGATTTAGACTCTTTTTTCCCCCTCCCTTCAATACAGATAATCAGCTATATTTTTTTTCCTTCCACATTTGCCTTTGCGGTCTTTGAGTGAGTATTGTTGGACTAACTGATTTCATGTTTAACTTATACAAGACAAATTGGTATGAAATGTCTTAAGCTTTTTTTTTTTTTCCTCACATGCACATACGTGGTAAGTGAGGGAGAATGTAATTAAAAGTATGTGCAGTTGGGCCTTATTGCAGAAGTATCATCATATACCATGACTGAGCATAGCTGCCGGGTTTCTTCCCAGGTTTTGTCTCAAATAGGTCACTGCTGTTTCATCTGGAGTACCGAATGCTCATTGAACCTTTTTCTTCTACCATCTAAGTTCTTTCTCAAGAATTACCTTCTGCATTTTCTTTGGATCACAGCATTGGAAAATAGTTTTGCAACTTTGGATGACGTCTAGAAATAGCATTTTCTCCATAAGCATTTTTATCACCAGTCTTCAAGTTCTAATTCTTTCTCCATGGTTGTTTTGACTGTTATTTTTCCATCTGTATTTCCAAAAGATCAGTTGGATTTAGCTTGATGTAATCAGCTGGAAGCTACACAGTAAACAGACGTAGTCGGAATACTGTCCTTGTTCCTTAAAGACACAATACACCAAATTTCTCATTATTTAAACTAGATTGGACTGTAACATCGATTGGTGCCATTGATGTAAATTGTTGGTGTATAAGTCACCAAAAAATTGATTACTTAAGATTTTTCTTACAAATAAAAATACACAGATAAAATAGAGTAAGCAGTCCTACAGCTTCCTCATGAGGAGAAGTGGAACAGCATGAAGCTGTATTAGGGGATGTTTAGGTTAGATATTAGGAAAAGGTTCTTCATGCAGACAGTGTTGAACACTGGAACAGGCTCCCCAGAGAAGTAGTCACAGCCTGACAGAGTTCAAGAAGTGTTTGAACAGTGCTTTCAGACACATGGTGTGACTCTTGGTGTGTCCTGCGTAGGGCTAAGAGTTGGACTTTGATGATCCTTGTGGGTCCCTTCCCACTTGGCGTAGTCTATGATTCTATAAAAAATATTAGGTTTAATTTGTATGAACTATTAAAGGACTTGCAGCATTTGCAAGACACTTGATTTTAAATGGGTATTTTAGAGCACTGGCAGGAGCTGTACTTTCAAGCTGTCTCTTACAGTGGAACTTAACAATGATATAGAAAAAAAAGGGATTCTGATTCTGACTGAAGTGAAATAAAAGCTCATGTTGAGTGAAGGAAGTGTTTCATTCTATTTTTTTTTTTTTTTTGAAGAGATAAAATTATGTTTCTTCCATGAGTATTGTGAAGCTAAATCAATGTTTCTTAAAAGCACACTCTTTTTTGTTAACTGGAGTTAGATCTGAGTTCTTTCTTTCATCAGTGTGCGTTTGCTCAGACTCTTAATCTTGTTTTTCCGTGTCTTCCAGTCATTAACGTTCTGGGCATCTGAAGCACTGATTGTAGTTCATGAGGAATCCTCAATTCCTACTTATGTCCTTCAGATTAATTTCTCTGAATTTCCCCTTACATATACCTGGGTACCTGGGCTGAGCTCAGCTCTAATATATTCTAGATCAAGAAGCCTGATACTGCTTTGAGGACTTTGTATATGCTATATGAAACAAAATTAATTTTTTTTCAATTTGTGCTCCCTAAACTGACATAAATGAAAGAATATTGCATGTATTAGTACAGGTGTTAAATGCTTTCTTCTGGTTACTCTTGAGTAAAACTGTGTTCTCTGTATATCAAGTGATTCTGAGACAGACAGCTGTTTTTAATGTGGTTTGCCTAAAATACCCCACAGGCGGCATAACAGTGGGTGATTAGGCTTGTGATGAATTTATGAGATTAGGGAGCATTATAGACAAGCAATATCATGTGCCACCTATGCTGTTGTTTGTAACTAGCACAGCTGCTGCTAATTCCTGAAAAACTTTTTCTAGCTAGCTTGGTTTTCTTCTGTATCTGAATTTTCTCTTATGAATTTCAAACCATGTCCCATTTCTGAGCTTTTAAGGAAGGTGTACTTAGTTTCAAGAGCTAAGTGTGCCTTTGCAGTGATCCCTCTGTGCCAAGATCCTTCAAGACTACATGAGAGCTACCTGAGGGTCTGGGTGGCATTTTTTTCTTCTCGCTTTCATCTACAAGTAACTACTTCTATGTTCTCTTAATAGTGTTCTGTTGGTTTGACTTAATAGTGGTAATAGCAATACTGTTAGTAGCAAGATTAGTAATAAATCTTACTGTTAGTAGCAAGATTATTAACAAATCTTTTAACTGGCTTTAGGCACCTAACTCTTTGGTAATGACAGTTGTTAATAGATTTGCTTATGATACAACAATACTTGGGTAGAAGCCACCATACCCATGTGGCAAAAAAATGCCCCTTTCTCTGTTCTCCCTTCCAACATTACTTATCAGAATGAGAGAGCTTTCTCATGTTTTTAAAGAGAGTTCATGGAACAGGATTATTCCAACTATTTTTTATAGAAGCCTTGAAATTTATCTGAATAACTGCATTCCCCTCCTCACTGCCCTCATGAGGGCCCAGAGGTTTAGAGAAAAGGGAGTTTACGTGCCTCTGCCACTCAATTCAGCTCACTTAACATCCAAACCTGAATGAAGTTTGAAACGAAAGAGGAAAAAGTGCAAAAGCAATAACATGATACTAGTTTCACAGCACTGCCAAACGAATTTTTCTAAAAAATCTTAATCTTTTAAGGCTTGCCCTTTATAGTGCTCATGAAAAACAGCACTCCCACTGCAAGTTAACTTAGTGCTTTGAGTCTGTGTTTTCATTCCAAAGCCACAGGTGTAGCAACTGGATCATAGAGTGGCAGTGTTCCCTCTCAATAGTACAAGGTCCCTGGCTTTTAGAGTTCCAGTGCAACATTGAGTGATATGTTAATAGCAAAAAAATCTATGAAAATTGTAAGGCCTTCTGTTGTCCTTTCTATTTACAGATCTTTTTCTCTGTGTATTATTAGAAAATACTTAATATGGTATTTAATTCTCATTTTTAATCAAGGTTGACTTGAACACAGATATTACCTGAAACAATTTCCAGACATTTGAATGTAGTCTTACGTTTTGTATTTGGCGTACCTGCTTAGCCACAATTGTGTAGCATTTACCTGAGACTGGACTTCTGCCATGTCAACTTCTCCTCCAGACAATGTTGAATTTTTTTGAGATTTGTATCCAGCTGCAGATAGCGTTTGAATTTTCAGAGTAACAGAGACAGTTATTAAACTATGTATATTTTCATGGAGAATGTGAAAAGGGCACTCATAGTTTACCTCCTCGAAATTCCTAATCAGGATTTGGGATTGCACCAACAAAATGGCCAACAGTTACTGGAAATTAGGAGGATTTGAAATTTTGTGAAATTAATGAGACCTTATTAGAAATTGAAATAAGTTTTTGGTTACACGGACACCTGTGAATACACAGCATAACCTTAGACACCTCAGCAGAGCCTGAAACTGCTCTGTGCTGTTTACATGCACAGAAATCAAAGACAGTCCTTGCCTCGTGGAACTGACAATCCAAAGTATATCAGGAAGAGAAATACTGATGCAGTGAGTTGAAAAACAGTTATTGATCAGACAAAATAGAGAACAGAACTTCTGTTTCCCAGCTGCTTTTCTGAGGCCACAAAAGATCTTGAAGCCTTGATCTATATAAGTTCTAGAAATAATACATCTATGTAATTATATAAATATTTTTAAAAGCTTGTTATACATTGTGTGTTTTCATAATTTACAGTGATAGCATCCATCTACTGCTACCACAAGAGACAGTTTCAGGCTTGTGAAGATGAAACACATCTACTTGTTAATTGCAGTGGTCATCACTCCTTCAAATGCTCTTCCCATTACTTCCTAAATTATTGCTCTATGATCTCTCAAAAAGTAGACCTTCTTCACAGTTGTTAGGGTTTGTTTTCTCAGATGCTCCCTTTTTTGTGTCTTCTGACTTGACTTGTGCCAAAAATCTTAAGAAAGTCTTTTGTCTCCCAGACAGGTCCCAAAGGTTATCTTGTTTCAAGATGAGATAAAGAAAGGGGTGGTATTTTCACCAGCAGAAATAAGTAGGTTTTTAACCTCTCTTTATGGACGTTTTAGCATTGTCTTGAAAAACATGTTAACAAGCATATTAAACGTCTTTTAATTCTGATACAAAACTCCCCAAATTTTCACTTTTATTTCCAAGCATAGATAGACTTAATTTTACATCAAATTAAACTCTTTGTGAATAGCAGTATTCCACACCAGCCTGATTTTACTTTGTGATTTCTACACTTTGTTTCCTATAAATTAATAGTAGCTATAATATGAAAACAACTCTTGATTTCTTCAATCCAGTTTAGAATTCCATTGTAGATGGAACTGAATTTGAGCAACCTGCTGAAAGTAAAATAAAAGAATTCTTCCTCTTCACGCTCCTTCTGAATTTTTTGCATGGGATAAAGAAATTTTCGATGCTTCTATGCCATGTCCTTGCTTCACTCTGTAATTTTATTCTCCCTTGGACTTCAAGAAAACAGAACTGAAATTTAACTGTAAAGCAAAACGTTGTCTTAAAAAGGGATAGTTAACTAGAAGGATTAACAAAGAACCATTATCCTGATAGTTAACAAAAGCTAATGAAAGTTATGAAATTGTTATAAGAAAGATCATACTCCATTTCCAAACGTTAGTGAGAAGAGTTTTAACCATACTGTAAAGAGTGGAAAAATTTGGTAAATCACAAAATCTTGGCTCTACTAGTCTCCTGCAGGGTTAAATTATGTACATATATCTTGCTCTGAAAAACTTATCCACATTTGATGCCATCATTTATGAGTACTGTGGATTATATAATGAGTCATCCTAAATTCTTAATTAGAACATACTCTGAGTTTTATTAGCTGTGGGGCAGTGGGTATTTCTACCTACTCTTTGGTGTGCTTTACCTGCAGGGAACAAAAGTCAGCATTAAAAATCACAAGACTTGAAAGCTAAAAATAACTAGAAATTATTATGAGTTGAAGGATGTGAAACAATTTTAAATTGATTGTTCAGATAAAATAACTTACTTACTCATTACTATCCTAAAAAATATTGTACTTTGATTCAGAGCTTGGAACAAGTTGAGACACACTTAAAATGACTCCTGGGCTCTGAAGACTCTTCCTTTTTAAAAAATGTTTTTTTCTATTCCTTTTCCCTTTAATTCTAGTGTAGATGCTTTACAAAATGTTTTAAAAACAGATGGGTGTAGGGCTAGGATAATGAGATACTGAGTGTTGAAGAATACAGACTTATCTCCTCCTTTTGTTGTTTAAAGCTACAGTTATAACTACCTGCAAGCTGAAGTCTGGTATAGAATCATATCAGATCACGTTGGTTTTCCTTCACTTACGTATTTCTCTATCTTGGTGAAATGTGTCATTCCCAGGAGAGTAGTGTGCTATTTGGAAATAGTTTTGGTTTCAACTCCAGAAAACTGAGAGCCAATACCTATGGGTGTTGTCTCAAAATGTCCTCATCTGCCTCAAAAACAAAAATTTAGAAAAGAGCTGTTTTGTATCTGAAAGAAGATACTTCTTTTGGTAGGATGGAGGTACAAAAAGGAAAGTAGCACCTCTGTCCTTTGCCTCCAAATATGCCTGTAGCTGATACTTTCACTGAAACTTTCTGTGTATTAGTTGCTGTAGGAGGACTCAGTTATTCAATATTTGCTTTTCTCCATTCCTTATTTTTAAAATACAAATACAAAATTTAACATAAAATAAGACTTCTCCTGATTACAAGAGTCTTTAAATTTAAAATTAGTTTGGTGACTGCTTTTTTAAAGAGGTATTTCTGATTTCTAGCTGAAAAGACTTCTAAAAATTTAGATAGTTTTCTACTCTTTAGGATTTTGAGCTTCTGTTTTTCTGTCTTTACCAAAATGCGTCATTATTTTTTTCATCTCTCTCCACATGTACATTTTTTTCCCATGTAACCCAAAAATTTGTACAAAGTTTTTTCATTCTTTGCCTTTGGGTAGCAAAATTATTAGGAAAGCTAACTAACCACTTTTAGAGGGATAGCCCCCCTATGTCTGCCTTCAGAAAGCAGTGGGAAAGAGTGACTCTTTATACAGCCTGAGCCTTTAAAACTTTCGAGGATTTGTCTGGATGAAAAGATGTAATTTAGTAATATATAAAGTGTTTTGTTCTTTTTTATCTCTCTGTTTTTCCGTTTCAAAGGCAGAAAAGAAACTCAGAATACCCATTTGGTCAGTTTGGGTCAGCTGTTCCAGTTATGTTCCCTCCCAGCCTTTGACTCTCAGCCAGTTTACTGGCCTTTGGGGATACAGGTATTTAGAGGGAAACCCTTGATGCTGTACAAGCACTGCTCAGCCACAGCAAAAACATTGGTGTGTTACCAGCACTGCTTTATCCACAAATGGAAAGCACAGCACCATGCAAACTGCTGTGAAGAAAGTTAGCTCCATCCCAGGCAGACTCAGTGCAGTATGGAAATTGCTCAGCCAGTTGGTGTATTGATTATTTCCATTAAATGTTGATGGAGATGCCAGAGGATGAAAAGACAAAGGCACAAGAGATCATGTGTTCACAACTGGACTGTAATGAAATTTGAACTGTTTTCACTTATTTGGTTGGAGAGTTAGCCAAGTAAGGGTGATTATGTCCTGCTTATCCAAATTAGTTCTCAGCTATGTGAAGCATTTACTTCTGCTTCCTGCCTTAATCTCTTTCATTAAATTTCCATGTTGTATTAAGTGTGACCATGTATCAGTGGAAATGTTTGGTGTAGCAGGAAGTAGCTGTGTGTGGAAAGTTAAATGGTGGTATTCTGCCTAAACAACAATTGTGCATCTGAAGGGAATTCTACAGTGCTTCATCTAATCAGGCAGTTGCATTAATCCATTTAACCACAAATGTTGATGCCAAGTATTAGATTGATTGATGATCATGAATCAAGATTCCCAGCATGATCTAAATGAATAAACTTTTCCTTTTGCTCTGTATGAACATACTTCCCCAGCTCTTTCAAAATGCATTATATGTCTTCTATATGTCAACTATGTTACAAATTTAGACTGTAACGTGAATTTAACTGACTGGATTCTTTTATATGACAGTCGTCCTTCCCTAATGAGAGCACAAAGAAGGCCATCCTTTCACTGTTTCCCTTTTTACTAGATTTTTGTAATGTTCAGTAATAATAACTGAGACCACTTTGAATAATTTCTGTGCCTATGACAAAAGCCTTTTTGATGAGAACTGAGAAAAATACTTCTGTCCTCAAGAGCAAATATTTTCACCTTTTCGGCAAGTTCTACAAGGATCATCCAGGTTTGGCTACCTTGCTGTAACAAAAGTAGTTTGGAACAGATTTTACTTCTTCTTTTTACTGCAACCAAAGTGGGCAAACCCCACAGAGTAGATGCCAGCAGCAGCTGACACATACTCAACTCTACAAAACCTACAGACACTAAAAAGCAGAGGCCAGCCCAAACCCTCATGCTTTTCGACAGCTAGACATGAATGAAAGAGTTAAAAGCTATTGTAAATATCTCTTCCAAGTCTGCAGGGTAATCAGTCTGAGAGGTCACAAAAACGTTGGACACAAATAGAAAGCTCCTTTCTTTCCCCTGAAACCACCTACCAGAAATACCTACTTGCTCCTGTATTTCAGAAGACTGGCTAATCAACAGGTTTTGCCATACCCAGGACTGAGGTTTTCACCTCTTTTCCTAAACTAATTTCACCTTGAACAAAAAGTGTATGGTCACAGTAACAGAGAAGTACTACCTGACCTTTCCCCATTTTGCAGAGATATTTTAATTCAGAATCAGTTTCCTTTGTCCTGGACGAGGAAATATGTATTTGCTTGATGTAGGAGGACTTGGTCATGTTAAGGACTCAATAATCCCAGAAGTCTTTTCCAGCCTAAACAATTCTGTTATTTTAGGAGCAGCTTCAAAAAGGAAGACACAGAGAGAGAATTTTCTCAATTGATGTAATGGGCTACAGTATTTTCTTGGGATATGACAACTAGAGTTCACGTTCTTGCTGTTGACCAGGCAGAACAGAGATTCAACGGCCATCCAAAGTGGCCTTTGCCGAAACACCCTCTTGCGATGCTTGTTCTCCTCTCACCAAAAAAACTATTCTAGTGAAAAATTTAGCCTAAAGAATGACACTGTGTTTAGTAGGGAGACCCTGGAATTCCACATTTATTAGATTTACTTAAATTAGTATCTTTTGATGAAGTATTGTTTTAAAACACTGCTGTATGTTCCAGTAGAAAAAAGCCTGAGAAATGAGGGGAGTAGTGAGCCAAAATATTCATCAGTCTCAATGTAGGTTTCAAATGCATCAAGGATCTGCATGTAACAATATGAAATATGAAAAAGCAGTGACTCACCTTGAGCTCCACAGTGGGGTTCAAGGCCTGCTTTACTCTGCGTCTGAGGTACACAGTTATCTTTTAATAACTTTCCATGTTGTTTCACAGATAGAACAGAGGTTATTAAATTAAACGGAACCACAATTAAACAATTTTTGGTTGTCATATGTCTACTGCTTCTAGGGTACATTTTATCAGTAGATTGTAAAGGGATAGAAAAGCAGTTGGAGTATATATTTAATTATATGACTTCATTTTAATCCATTTACAATTTAATTTTGGAAAATATTATTGAGTCCTGGATTCCAAAATCTCCAAAGTCAGCTTCAGCCCCAGCCACTGTGTCTGCACTTAGAAGCCTTTTGAAGTAACTTTGGATTGGCCCAAATCTGACAGATAAGTCAAAACTTGGCTTCAAGCAGAGGATTTTTTTCTCCTTCAAACCACTGGTTCCTCCCTCGACTTGCTGAGGGCAGTGTAAGTCCAATCTGTAGATACTTCAAAGGCTTCAAACAGCAGACACTGTGGCTAGGTCTGAAGCCGAAACAGACGGTTTGACAGAACCAAAAGGTCATGGGGCCTCCAAGTGCTTTTCGGTGCATTTGAAAGTAGATTAAAACTGCTATAAAATGGAAAGAAATGTATGTATATATGCCTTTCTGCCTTTTTCTTTGCATGTGATCTGGATTTTACAAGAACATCTGTCTACCTTCATGTCTAAGTGAAGCTCTTTCCAGTATAAAGCATGAAAATATTTTAGGCAATCAGCTTTACAAAGCCAAATATCCAGTTCCACTGCTCACTCAGTTTTGCCAGTTTAATTGATTTACTATTCAAGTTTCTGGTGATAGCAGTGTTCACTTGAAGGATGAAAGATTTAAATAAATACAAAAGGAACTGAAAAACACAGCAGATGGAAGAAAAAATAGATAATAAAATAATTTTATTTATGTCTTTTATTTCATAACTTCCTCTCACAATAAATTAAAATACTGTAAATTTTTTTTTCTGTTTATTTCTGTTTCCAGTTCAGGCATGGGATGTGGATGATGACAGCTGGAAATTAAACTAGATCTTGAAAATATTGTGAATTTTAGTTATTGATGTTTCTCTTCCAAGGATTTATTTCAAAGTATTACTCCTTGCTTACATGTTATAGATAAGACAATCTGTTTACTTCCAGCTGTGTGGATTTGCCTACACCTTTATTCATATATACTAAAAACTGATTTACTGTTAGTGGAGAAGTTTCATTTTTATCATAATATAGAACTTGACTTTAAAATAACTAGCTGAATATAAAAGAAAGATAAGAAAAATATGAGGCTGATCTTCTCAGTTCAAAGAGTCTTCTGATTGAGCTGTTGTCATTAGACAATACAGCAACTTTCAAAGCCAGTAACTTTTCACCTTCGTTAAACCACTTTATAGTTATGTTGTTCAGCTAAAGGTGAAAATCTTAGCAAGTCATTATCTATATCATGGCTTATTTCATTATGTGGTATTAGTGCAGTTAATTTGAAGACAAGGTTAACTTTTTGTTTGTTAAACCTGATTTTGGCCTTTCTGAAAGTTACTGCTTCAGGCCAGGTTAAGTAATTCACACAATGGCTGCGGGAGCGTACTTTATTCAAATGCGCTGTCCACAATAGTCCCACTGATACACAACGTACTGCAGACATTTACCAGCAAGGACCACCTCCAATGTCTCCCAGATCAAAGTAGGGGAGTTTGTCACCTCAGTCCGTGAGAGTTTTATATCCACATTTTTAAGCAACGATTTTCAGTTCAGGAAGACTGGAAGATGAATCAGTCCATGGAACCCTTGTCTCAGCTGAGCAAGAACCCAGATCTGCCCTCTATGACAGCTCCAAGAGGAAAACCTTCTATCCAGAAAACAGGTGTTAATGCAACCACGCCCAGCTCAGAAGGAACAGCACGCCTGCCTCTGGCTGGTGCTGATCTGAACTCAATTTTCGTGGCAGAAGGTAAGACGCAGAAGCTCATTGAGGACACCAAACAGCAGCAGCAATGCTGGTAGCCAGATCCCACCATGTCTCCTAGCAGGAATTGAGCTGAGGGAGCCCTTGGTCACCCCCTGGGCAGCTTTATCTGCATTACTGCTGTCCCAGTGGTGGTTCCTGCATGCAGCACCAGCGCTCATTGTTAGGCATGGCTGGGTGTCATTCTGCAGTGATACTCTGGAGTCCTGCAAGAAGCATAGATTTGTGGGAAAAAATGCTGGCTCTTCAGTGCATTGAATGATAGTATTCTGATATTTCAATACTAAGGAAATTAGAAGTGTTATTAATTGTGTGTATTTTTGGGTAGGCATGACAATAGGCCAAGTAGGATTGGAAGAATGAACAGAAAGAATTACTTTCAGCATATAAGCTCAGATAAGGAATAGTCTGATTTAGGCATCTGCAAATGGAAATTTAGGTCTTTTACTGTTTATTTTTTTATATGTTTTGCAGAAAATTGTCAGCTCTGCATAGTGACCTGAATGTTATGGTTTTGTTATAGTGAAATCTTTTTGATTCCTGATAGTGAACAGCCTTTTGAAATACCAACGAAATGTAGCTCAGATGATAATGTAAAATTTGAACACTGCAAAGTTTTCCAGATGTATCTGGATGTCAGATGTACTGGCAAAGACTTTGCACTGGGGAAAAATGCTTTGAAAGGTATGACCAGAGGCAAAAATTCCACACTAAAGAGGCTTCTATCTACACACTGTATTCTCTCATAATTCTCAGCTCCTGGGTTGAATCAGCATTCCAGAAAGGCACACATTTTTGGGCAGGGAGAGGTGTTTTCCTTTTCAGCTCAGAACAGATACAGGAAATGATTTCTTAGTGGTCTGTCATGGCATGGGTACTGGATATGCTTCACTGTTTGCAAAGATGGTCTTATTGTGAGTCGGCGGAGTTAAGCCACAGCACCTAGTTGGTATTGCAAACAGGACTGGTCAGAGCTGTTTGATACAAAGTTTGTGGTAAGCTTATTCTGCTTGTATGACTTTTAAACTCAATGGATAAACAAAAATGGAGATAGGAGGGTCCTCAGTATCATCTTACAGTTGAAGAAAGACAGATGTCCCTGGTGCAGATGTGGTTCCTGTGTACTAATGTTTCCTGAGGACAAGATAAATGTATTTTTCTTTTCTTACTAGTTCTTATTAAGATTTTCCATACATTAAGCTATTAAGTGGATTATGAAAACTACATGCCTCCACTGGGTGGTGTGGAGAAAAGCTTTCAGTAAGTAGAGAGGACAGTGCAGAATTATGCAATGTAAAGACACAGAAATAAGAAGGACACAGCAGCAATACTGCCTCTGTGTGAATGATGAGAGATGAACTCTTCCCCACCTACCTATAGCAAAAAATATAAATCTTTTTAAAAGAAAAGAAAAGAAAACTTGCACTTCTAGTACTGAAGCAACTCTAGAGAAACAGATGAGGTTTCATGTCTCTGCTTTGCACTGCATTGAAGTTTATTTCACAGCAAACCCTGTAGTGAGCAGTGAGAGAAAATTTTAGAAAACAGAAACAGACAAAATAATGAATGTTTAACCCAAGTGTTTTGAGTTTTTCTGTGCCTAGGTTGGTTTTCTGAGGAAAAACATATGTAGTAGAAAAAGACCCAAATATTGTCCTTACTGAAGGAAGCTCTACAGATTGGGCTGAAGTAGTCACCAGAGAAACCTCACAGGAAGGTGCTGGTATGAGCTACCACTACCATGGGAAGAGTGCCCTCATTCATTTCCAGAGGACTCAAAGACATGAAAGGACACCAGAAACCAAGCTGCAGTCAACTGCAAATGGATTTAATAGGGTTGTCATTGGTCTAGAATTAAGATATCTGAATACAAGTCCAGCATGTCTTTGGGTAGTCTGTATTACTTTAGAAAACTGAAGAAGCAGATGACAATATTATAAGGGTTAGAACATTATATACAGTATACTGGGCATTATTTCTGGTGTGGATATGCACCATGCAGGTATTGGTATGATTACAACTTTAATAAGAACTTAACAAATTAGCATTTAACAGTTTGGCGTGGGTGATGTGTTGGTGCATGAAAGAGAGCTGACTGCAATTCTGCTCATCTGTGTGCATCCAGAAAAAGGACAAACCTTTTCTTATCTTGTCCCAGTGCTGCAGGCTGGATGGGAAGTATCAGTCCTCTGCTGACATGGGAGATTGATTTCATCTTTCTCCTCATCAAGGCCTTAGCTTTGCTGAGACCAAAGCTGTAAAAACAGCAAAACGTGATGTGGAGTTTTGTTGAAACTACAGTTCGCAGCAGAATTAAGGTGAAAGTATAGCTAAACTCTCCACTCAGGGACCTCAGTATTTACAGCTATCAGATTAGAAGGATGTTTCATGGAGTGTTATAGATATTATGGGAGAGCTCCATCAACGACAGACAACTGCTGGGATTTGTAAATAATGACTTCATTTGAACATGAATCTTAAATAACAGCAGTAAAATGTTTGAGTCAGTTTGAGTTCCCTTATTTGGCCCTGTGGTTCTTCGCCTTCCTGACCAAACTGTCTGCTGGGCCTAATGCATGAGGTGTCTGTCTTTGCAGCAGACAGTCATGCAATGAGCTGCATTTGTGGCTGATGTTTTATTTCTAGGCAGACATTCAGATGACTGGCACTTTCTGAATACCAGAGAGAGGAATTCTTCCCTTTCCACCGCGCAGTACTGCTCATGCTGCTCATCCATCCTGCCTTTCGATGTCCGTCATCAGTGCTGCTAACAGTGGTTGCAGAGCGTAATTCTCCAAGTCTGTCCATATTAGTATGGCTGTTGGCAGAGGTGGTCAGAGTGCTCCTTTGAAACGAGTACAGTACTCCTTAGCCCACTGACTCATATGCATCTGGTGGTGGGAGGAGGGTTGAAATCTATAAGAGAAATTAATTTCCAAGAGAAACTACTGATTACCATCAAGTACATTAGATGTTTTCAGGCAACACAATTATCTTGATAAATCTTATACTACATTTTTGCAGTGTGATACTATAGGCCTTCTGAATACTGTTGTCACATCCTGACAACTAAATTACCTGAAGTACAGTATTAATAGCAGTCATGACATTCTCTAAAAGCCACAAGTTGACAGTCCTTTCAATTATGCCTCAGTAATTTGCTAGGTTAAAAACGAACAATCTGTGTACGACTGGCTCCAGCCAGTAGCACATTGCTTAACCGCACTTGTTTGACCTTGTTTTAGCTTCAATGCCTGCCACTATTGCTGTGGATTCTTGCATGGAGAAATGAAATGCAGTTAACCCTTTTCTGACTTGAAACAATCCTGTATTTTCTCTTTTGCCATTATTTTATTTACAATGAAGTGAGTTATAAAGTAGATATTGCTTTCTGTTTTCCCATTCATTCAAATATTCCTAAGAAGAGCATCTGGTTGTGAGTAGAAATTACCTCTTTTGTAAAAGAAACCTCATTTTCTCTGGCTGAAATTTACTCTGTCCTGTTTGACAACAGTAGGAATACTACCTGACCACTTGGACATGAACTCTGCCATGGAGGCACTGACCTAAGTGTAGGTTGCTGAGATCCTACTGTCCATTATACATTGGCAGCTGATGACTCTGGCCAGCACAGAGTTATCCTGAGTTAAGAGTAAGTTGATTCAGGCAGCTGTTCTGGACAGTTGCCTTGTCTGGGGTGTTATTTCAGGGTCAGAAAAGTGCCAGCAGCAGCACCAGCACCAGGAAAGAATCATGCTCTCATAAAATGTGGTCACTGAAGTTATTCATACTGCTCCAGTGAAAGCCCATTAGCCATTTTTGGACAAGTTCAATAACTTGGTAAAACTTTGCAAATTGTATTACTTTGCAATTATCTTAGATTTGCCTTTAAAGGAAAAAAAAATTACAGATACTTCAGCCTTAAGAGAAGGGATTAGCTTTCTGCTAAATGAAATTATTCTTTCATCTATATTGATTGTTTTCCCAATATGTAACTTTTGCTGGCTTTTATCACACAGTTCTAGATAAATTTTCATAAAGTGATGGCAAAGGTCTAATCAAGAAATACCAGCCTATGGGCCATTTCTATGATTCTGTTTTGGAGACTAATGCAGTAGAAATTGGGATAATATTTGTGGGTAATAGCAAGAAAATTTCTTGTGTGTTCTTTGAGCAGTGAAGAACACTTCACTTACTGCAATTAACTGCAAGATTTTGTCAAGTGTAATTGCTTACATCTGCAGTGATTTCTTCATAAGAAAGGAAAAGGAGCATGAAATGTAAAAGGATTTGACACAAATATGAATGCAGCTAATATACATTAGTTTTGATGTTAGCTTCATCAGCATATGCCTCTGACAAGTCAGGCTCTAGAGCTACTAGAAAGAAATCCTGAAATTTCTGCAGGTTACCTCTTTTATAATTAATCCAGGCATACAGCAGTTGGCTTCATCTTGCTATGACACTATAGCATGTCATTAGGTATTTCTCTAAAAGGAAGCCTTTTTCACTTTCGTATTCTGTATTTTTCTGTGTTCAGACACTGTGGTATTTTGAACAACTTCCAAAACATTTTCCCCTCTCTCTTCTCCCATTAGATCTTGTCATAGCCAGGAGTGAGATTTTGATTTCCTAATAGACAGATTTTTCTCTTGACTGAGAGTGTACGTGTGCACGTGAGAAATGGCTCAATTGCATTCCCCATGTATCAACAGTTTCCTTGATTTGTAGCTGTATCACCATTTTAAGTAGAGCTGAAAGCACTGGATGATTAGACATCCTGTGTCACAGTGACGATATGCTGCAATGGGGAATATAATTCATATGGTGTTGCATCCTGCTTTATTATTAGGTTTCACTCTTAATGTTATGGACATTCATTTGAATATTCCCTCATTGTTAATCAAGACTCCAAGCTAGAATTTTGTTTTGTATTTTTCTGCTAGATTTTTCACTTTCTGCTGAGAGCAGTATGAATTACTGTTACCCCAACAAGTAAGATTTGCACAGAGCATGATGATTTTATTTTAGTGCTACATTATGGACTGTGGCTGTTTGATGCTAAAGACTGTTTTATTTCCTATCACAGGTAATGGGAACTGTAGTGTAGTCACTGTGAGAACTGACTCCACTCTTCAGTATGAGCATTTCTGTTAAGTTTTTGGAGATCTGGAGGCATCCACCAATTTTTAGTGCCACTTCTCTCTAGGTAGACCTATAAACACTTTGCCTGCCTTGACTTTTCCACTTCTCAAATAACATTTTCAGCATACACTGCTACCTATTTGCAGAAGATGGAAAAAGAGAAGAAAACATATGTCAGCTACATTTATTTACTGTTCTTAGTGTTTTAATGAGAAATGTCTATTGAGATGGTAGAGATGTCTTCTCTTTTGGTTGGCACATCAGTAGGCTTTTGAGCCCAGCTAGGAGCAGGACTGGCATCAAAATTCCCCATGGAACTTGCATAAGTTTTCTTTAGTCATCTTAATAACTCCAGATTTAATTTATGTCAATGAAAGGGCTTTAGAATAGAATCCTTCTGCTGATGTTAGGCAATTGGCAAAATATGGTGTTATAGCATGACTCTGCTCCTGTCTTGGCACCTTCCACATGTGATTAGCAGAGTGCCTGCACAATCTTTGCGATATTTTCACTGAGCAGTCACACAAATAAGAATTAACATCTTACTGCTTACTTCTTCATTCTGTTGGCACACAGATTTTAGCATTCTCCATTTAAACACTGCTTGGGAATTTGTTTTTCTTTTGCTTTGATGGCTTCATTTCTGTCAGGATGCCAACTGGTCATTTGGGAAAATTACAGCTTGAGATACCAGGAACAGAGATAAAACCTTGTCTCCTTACCTACCAGATACTTCTAGAAAATCATGAACGTCATAGGGGGTATTTAGCACTTGACAAATACTACAGGAAACTTCTCAAAATCCCATCTGAATTTCCTGATGGAGGAAATGGGATGATTTGGATTGCCTTTCAGTATAGGACCAGGGCCTCACATCACATCTATATGTGATCATTGCATATACACATCATGTTTGCATGTTTGGTCAAGGCAGGATTGGATAGTTCAGACCTCACTGAGACTTGTGTAGGTCACCTGCCAAGCAGCCCTTAGTATGAGGTATGGTCCAGCTGCCTACAGACGTGTTCAAAGAGTGATTAGTTCCCACGGTTTTGGTCAGTTGATGTCTGTCTCTCCAGGCAGCACTCACAGTTTTTCTGTGTTACCTGAGTGCCGCAGACATGACAGAGCCATTCCATATATTCTTGTGTGGCCAAGGGCAGAACTGCAGTATTTTTTTCCCAAGTAGCAGTGGAACTAAGAGTCAGAAAAAATGTTGAAAGGGACTTCTTAAACAACTGGTTTTTGCTGACACACAAAATAGGAATAAAAGATTTGTGGAAAAGTTGAAAAATACTGTAGAGAAAACCGTCTCTCCAAGAGTCCTGTTCTCCCCATATACTTCCTTTGTATCTTCTTACCTAATCTTTCCTTCTTCCCTGCTTTATCTATAAGAAGCATGGGAATAGATTTTTCTTTACATGAGTTCAAGCTTGCCTCCATCTGTTGATCCTCCTCCTTCATAGGGTATTCTGCACTCACTGTAATTAGGAAATAAAATGAAATTGGATTTGGATTCAGACATGCACCAGCATTTGTCTGACTCAGTCAGCCGTTAGCAACATCGTTTTTTCCATGTGAGAAAGTAGATTAATCATATAGCTGTATATAATTTAATTGAAATGGTAAAATCCTGCCAATATAAAGGGTCCAGTTAGTTGTAATTGTGGCAGGAGCTGAATGTGGTGTTTTCTGGGTCTGTGAAATAATAACAACACCAACACAGAGATTCTTTCCATGTTAAGAGACTGCTGTTTGTCATCTCTCTTGTGTAATACTGACATGTTCATGGTATCTGTCCTCCAGGAGAGTAAAACTAATTTGACATATATGTTAGCCTGGGTATCTTGTAACAGTATTAGGCAGGGTGACTCAATCATAACAGTTTCAGAAATCCAGTAGAGTAGCTGAAATAGCAAGTATAGTAAGAAAGCTGAAATTTATTTTTATTTATATTTTCAAAATAAAATGCTTAGTGATAGCTAAGTAAGCTAGTGGGAGTTCTGTGTCTCTGTAAAGAAAATTTTAAGTATATCTCAGAAGATAATATTAATGAAAGAGGGAAACAAAAGTAATACACTTATATGCCGTTGCTCTTCCTATTTCTCAAGTGCTGCACTGAATAAAGGGAATCATACAGATTTAAATGTATCCTTACTGAGTCAGGAAGCCTCATCCAACTACTTGAAGGTGAGCTGAAAAGCCCATTTTCTGTGTCACTTCACTTCCATTTCAGATGAGTTCTTCAGTGAGTTTAATGAAAGCTTTGCTTTCAGTAGAAGTGCAGTATACTGGCCACCTTTTTCTCCTTATTTCACCACCACCTCCCCACTCTTTTTTTATTGTCAGAAAGATGAATAAAAAGTACTCCTGGTGGGACACAGATTTGTTGGAGTTGAGTATGTTCTGATTAGAGCAGGACAGTACAGTCAGAATTAAGTAAACAGATACTATATAGAAGACTTCTGCTATACTCTGTGACTAGAGGAAAGCATCATCCTAAAACAGTGGCTCTCAGACCAGAGAACATACAAAGAAATATGTCACTGCCCATCAGTGGAAATTATGTTTGACTGATGCTTACAGTGTTTTTAAGAAAGTCTCAGACTGTGTGCTCATAAGAACATAAAGGGACAGGTACATGACCTTCAAATTTGTAAGCAACTGCTGTAGAAACAGGAAGAATAGCTTTTACTCTGTGTGTCTGTAAGACAAGAATTAGTAGGTTTAAATTAGAGCAACAAAGATACAGGCTACATATTGAGGAAAAGATTCATTCCAATAAGGACGGAATAGTCTGTGAAATCTGCACCACAGAATGTCTTTATGAATATGTTAGATGAATGTTGGAACTAGATGATTTTAAGGTCCCTTCCAAGGCAAGCAACTGTATGATTCTGTGAAGGTCAGTCAAAAATGTTAAAATTCTCTTTATTCCAAGTGAGAAAGCTGAAGATTGAAAGACTTCTTACAGTTTTTTCCAATTTTGTGATTCCACCATTTTTGCTACAGTTTTACAGGGTTTAGTCAGTTGTTGATGGTTTGAAATATAGAAAACCAGAAACACCAGGATTCATTCACTTTCTAAATGTTCACTGAAAAATTATGGAGAAAGCTAAGTGAAAGCATACATATTTGTCACATGATACCTGGAGACATTTTCTGAAATAGAACTATGAATTTTTATAAGTAAACACTACAGAATCAGATTTTCACTGTTAAGTTTATTTATGTCGCAATACAAGTATCATAAAATCTTGGAAATTTCTTGCAGGTACTGATTCTTTTCATTTATTCTTACAGCACCATAACTTTTCTTCAATATTCAATGTGTTTTCTATAGCAGTTTCGCATGTTAGGACATGTTATAGTACTCTAGTTTATCAGGGCGTTGGGGTTTTTTTTACATTGGGTAATGCCTTAAAAGAGGACTTAAAAAGAAAAAAACTGGCTTCTCTTCTGGTGGTGGTATAAGGAACTAGTTTTTAAAAACTAGTGAATGACACTTTTGCATCACTTGCTATTACAAACATCTCAGCAGAGTCAGATTTGGGTAATATATATTGCTGGTAATAATCTCAAATGTTAATGATCTTTCTGATTTCTTTACTGTGCTTTCATTAGTTGAATACTGATTAAATAAAAAATTCTGAATTTTATGTATTGTTATTTGCTATCTTTTTGGCCTGATGACCAATATGTACCTAGGTTTCTCTGTAAAACTAGAATAACTTAGTGAACAGGATAGATAATATTTTTTGATAAAGTTGTAATAACTTTCGCTATAATGTGTTGATCTTCTTA
The DNA here is from genome assembly GCA_013397935.1 of Dasyornis broadbenti. Lineage (NCBI taxonomy): Eukaryota > Metazoa > Chordata > Aves > Passeriformes > Dasyornithidae > Dasyornis > Dasyornis broadbenti. The sequence goes on from VZRN01004184.1 coordinate 938,072, forward strand.
GAAAATTCGTAGAAATATTTTCTTCTCAAATTAGTCTTTTTACGCATTTCAAACTTTCAGTGAAGTGGAAGTTTATAAGTCAAGTTTATAAGACTGAGAAAGCTGGAGAGGGCTCTTTGCTGCCCCATTTGCTCCAACATGCAATCACCTGCTGTGCCACCAGCAGCTCTCACTCTTGGCTGGAGCTCACAGCTCACCGTCTCTCAGTTTCTCCAAAACCAGCTAATGACTTGTCTCATCCCTGTCCTGCAGCAGCTCTGCAAAGCATGGGATGTATGCCTTGTCCTGTCTTTCCACATCCTCTGTATGTCAGGCTGCATTTGCCCCCTCCTGTATTGCAAAAAGTACTAAACCCAGCAGAAACAAAGCTTCAAAATTCTCCCATTCCTCACTTTCGCATCAAAAGCTGAATTAATTCTAGAATCCCTGTTAATCCCAAAAATTTTTGTTAAGACTTGAGCGCTTCCTGTCTTAAGAGAAACAGCTTTATACAAAAGGCTGAGAAAGCGACATGAAGCTTCAAAACACCTGCCTATAATATTAAGGAAAAAATTGATTAGCCATTTTCTGGTTGTACACAAATAAGGAGTTATTCTCACTCAGTATAGTACATAATTCAGATTTAACTTCCTTATAGGTGTGTAACACTCAAGGAATAAGTTAAGAATCACATCCTAGAATGTGATTCTGGGTATCCATTCAGTTCTGTGTTGACTGAGATTTATTTTCATTTTGTTTCATAGTCAAAGTTCTAAATTTCAGTAATATTGTCTTTTTTTTTTTTTAAGCCACTCTCTCAGTCCTGCTCATAATATGAAACATAAAAAGATAAATATATTTACCGGAGTTTTAATATAAATATTGCAGTTGTGTTTTCATGGAATGGAAACAGTAAATACACTCTGAACAAGTTACTGGCAGTCTACCCCAGACAAATGTCACTATAGAGCCATCTGGTGCATTTTTCCTGCAACTTCACTGAGAAAGTAGAGATGCTACTCAAAAATCAAGATTACATTCACAGCAGTGAATAACATAGAAAACAGCTATTTCATGTTGTTGTGAGTAAGCAAAGAAAGAAAAAAGAAGGAAAAATTATTTACTGTCTGTTATATTTTAAGAAACAGAGATATTAAGAATCCTTGATCCAAAAGATCTGGCCTGTAATTCTACCCATACATTTCTCAGCTGTTGCACCTAGGGCTATTCTTAAATTCTAATTCAGCTAGTACTACACATTTGTGAGAATTCATTACACATGAAGTGTATCATTCAGGTGATGATGGTTTTGATTTTTGCGTTTAGTTTCTTCTGTAATAGAGAATCTTGTGATGAGTGGGAGGGCTCATGTGTTGGGAAGGCTAGAGAAGACAATGTGAGCTTACAGATTAATACGAAGTAGTAGCATCAATATCAGCAATTCTTCCTGGTTTTTTCTCCTCTGGATTGTAATTCATTGTAAATAAGGTCACTGTCCTGAGGAAAAGAGTAATGCACAAAAACAAAGCGACAGGGATGTGAGATTCAGATACCATATAAATCACACAAGAAGTTGTGCAGGTGATCCATGCAGTCTTTGCAGAGCCAGTGTTATTTGTGCTATTTCTCTAAATGCACAGAGAGAATGACATAAGGAAAGACTGCCAAAAATACATGCTAGAGAAGAATATATGTGAGGGAGAAGCAGGAAGAAAGCTTCTTCTATCATTAATGGTGGGGTTTATTTAAGGATCTGGTTTCAGTGTAAAATTAGGGAGAAAGTGTGTTTTTTCTATACACTTGGATACTAGCTCTGGACAATTTTGTTACTGTAACAAAAGAAGGGATGTTTCCCTTTGGTCTAACTGGAGTAATCTGCAGCCATGCTCAGTTTTAGAAAGTTCATGCCATTCAGTATGAACCTCTTTTGCCATCTACTGAAAATACTAAAGATCAGTCATCTGCAGTTTATTTTTGGGTAGGTCATGTAAGGCAAATGGGCTGATGCTTCTTGTGTGCCAAGGATTGAATGTTATGCAAAAATACAATAGAGGAATGGGAAGAGTATACCAAAATAAAGCACCCATCGTTTTTTGAGCACTGTGCAATGAAACAGAACCATTGTGGCAATGCTTTACCCTAAGCTACTTCCCTGGCAGCTCTGTGGCATAGCATGATATATCTGGATTTCAAGGTTTTTTGTATTTATTCTGACATTGCCTGAAGGATACATGTGATTTTGCTGGAACAAAAGTGATGTTACTGTACTTAACAGCGTGGAATGGCAAATGATGTCACTTCTTTAATTTTCAACAACGGCTGGAAAGCTAATAATACGTTATTTTTTCCACTTATACTGTTCATTCCTAGCCTTTCAAAGGTGAATATAAACTCAATTCAGCTTAAACTCATATTTCATAATAATCTCAGGGACAGGTGAAGAAATAGCAGTTTGGCATCTGAAACAGTGGCTAGCATATTTACCTCTTTAAAATTCCTGGATTGTCCAAAATTGAAAACTATTTCTCTGTTAGTTCTTCAAATACTCTCAGTCTCAGAATCTAAAATCACAGTTTAGAAAAGTGAGTGGGAAAATTTACATGCCTACAACAGAAATGTTCAAATGCCAGATTTTCAGAGGAAGATCAAATATCTTTATCAATCAGGTATTTTTGCATTATATTTAAGTTTGGATGCTCAAAATTACAGAACCACTGAATCATTAGGGTTGGAAGGGACCTCGACTTCAGCCAGTCCAAGCAACGTCAGCTAGAGAAGGTGACACAAGAATGTGTCAGGGTGGGTTTTGAATGTCTCCAGAGAGAGAGACTCCACAACCTCCCCAGGCAGCCTGTTCCAGGGCTCTGCCACCCTCAGTGTAAAGAAGTTCTGCCTTATGTTATGGTGGAACTTTTTGCACTTTAGTTTATGGCCATTACTCCTTGTCTTGCCATTGGGTAGCACTGAGAAGAGTCTGGCCCCATCCTCCCGACAGTCACCTTTGAGACATTTCTATGTATTGATGCGATCACCTCTCAGCCTTCTCCAGATAAAGAGGCTCAGCTCCCGCAGTCTTCCCTAATACGAGAGATGCTCCAGACCCCTGATCATCCTTGTGGCCCTCCACTGGACCCTCTCCAACAGCTCCTTGTCTCTCTTGTGTTGAGGAACCCAGAACTGGACACAGCACTCCAGAGGTGGCCTCACTAGGGCCGAGTAGAGGGGGAGGATCACCTCCCTCAGCCTGCTGGCCACACTCTTCTCGATGCACCCCAGGACACCATTGGCCCTCCTGGCCACAAGATCGTTGACAGCTCATGGACAACTTGTGATTCACCAAGTCCCAGGTCCTTCTCCACAGAGCTGCTCTGTAGGAGGTCAGCCCCAGCCTGTGCTGGCTCTTGGGGCTGTTCCTCCCCAGGTGCAGGACCTGACACTTGCCCTTGTTGAACCTCATTAGGTTTCTCTCTGCCCAGCCCTCCAGCTGATCAAGGTCCCACGGAATGGCAGCACAGCCTTCAGGTGGATCAGCCACTCCCCCATTTTAGTGTCACCAGCAAATCTGCTGAGGGTGTGTTTGTTCCCTTCCTTGGTCATTGATAAACAAGTTGAATGAGACTGGTCCCAGGATTGATCCCTGGGGAACAACACTGCCTGCAGGCCTCCAGCTGGACTCTGCTCCACTGATCACAAACCTCTGCGCTCTGCCTCCAGCCAATTCTTGATGCATCTCAGGGTCCATTCATCTAACCCACATTTCCTGAGCCTGCCTGTGAGGCTGTTATGCGAGATAGTGTCAAAAGCCTTGCTGAAGCTGAGGCAGACAACATCCATTGCTCTTCCCTCATCAGCTGATCCTGCCGTGCCATCACAGAAGTCTATGACATTGGTCCAGGCCTGATTTCCCCTTGTGAATCCATCCTGACTTCTCTTGATGACCTTGTCCTTACATGCTTGGTGATTGATCTGTTCCATCACCTTTCCAGGGATGGAGGTGAGGCTGACTGGCCATAGTTTCCTGGGTTCTCCTTGTTGCTCTTTTTGAAGATGGGAGTGACATTCGCTTTCCTCCAGTCATCAGGCACCTCTCCTCTCCTCTTCTATATGATTTTTCAAGGATGATGGAGAGTGGCTTAGCAACAGTATCTGCCAGCTCCCTCAGCACCCGTGGGTGGATCCCATCATCACCCACGGATTTATGGGTGTTAAGTCTGCCTAGCCTATCTCTAACCAAACCTTCTATGGCCAACGGAAAGTCTTCCTTTCTCCAGCCTTCCTCTCTTAGCTCCAAGATCTGGGAATACTGAAGGATGGATTCAGCAGTAAAGTCAGAGATAAAGAAGGCATTCAGTAATTCCACCTTCTTTGTGTCTTTCATCATCAGGATACCCATCTGATTCAACAGCAGCCACACATTTTCTGTAATCTTTTTTGCTGCTGATGTACTTGTCCTTGATATTCCTTCCCAGACTCAATTCCAAGTGGGCCTTGGTCTTCCTTATCGCATCTCTGCATACTCTGAGGATGTTCCTATAGTCCTCCTACATGGCCTGTCCTTTTTGCCACATCTCATAAATTTCTTTCTTCTATTCGAGATTTATTAGTCTCTCTGTTCACTCACACGTCTCCTGTCCCCTCTCCCTAATTTCTTGATCATGAGGATGCACTGATCTTGTGTTAGGAGAAGTGATGCTTGAATATTGACCAGTTCTCTTGGACCCTCTTCTCATCTAGAGCCCTATTCCATGGGATTCCTCTAAGTATGTCTTCGAAGAGGCCATGGTTAGCTCTCTGGAAGTTCAGGGTTCTGAAATTCCTGCTTATTACTTTGTTTCCATCCTCCATGCAGGATCCTGAGTTCCACCATCTCATGGCCACAGCAGTGAAGGCTGCCTTCAATGTCCATGTCTTCAACCAGTTCCTCCTGGTTTGTTAGTACAAGGTCCAGCATCATACCTTTCCTTATTGGTTTCTCCACCACTTGCATCAAAAAGCCATCATCAGTATCTGCAAGAACTTCCCGCACTGTTTCTGCTGAGCCACATTGTGCCACTAACAAATATCAGGGTTGTTGAATTCCCAGAGGAGAACCAGGGCCTGTGATTCAAGGCTGTTTCCAGCTCCCCACAGAAAGCCTCATCAACTTCCTCATCCTGACCAGGTGGCCTGTAGTAAACACCCACAACAGTGTCACCCATTTTAAGCTGTCCCTTAATTCTTACCCGTAAGCTCTCAACTCATTGGCTGTCCCTGGACAGAGCTTGATACAGTACAGTTGCTCTTTCACATAAAGACCAACTCCACCACCTCACCTTGCTGGCCTGTCCTTTCTAAAAAGTACACAGCCATCCATGACAACATTCCAGTGCTGAGCTATCCCACCCTGTCTCTGTAATGGCAGTGAGATCACGGCTCTGTGACTGCCCACTGATTTCCAGTTCTTGTTTATTCCGCATGCTCTGTGTGTTTGTGTACAGACACTTCAGGGAGGCAGTCGAGCATCCAGGTTCCCCAGAAGGGGTGTAACAGGATTCTCCATAGCCCTTGGTGTGGTTAGCCCTGGGACTCTCATCTTGAGGCAGCCAAGGTTGCCCTGGTTGGCATGGCCCACTTGCCAGCAGGAAGCAATGGCATGAGCATTGCCACTTGGGAGTCCACTCTCCGAGTCCTTCAGTTTAAAGCCCCTCTCACCAAATTTGCCATCTCACAAAACCTTGAAGCTTAGAAGCTTGAAATAATCAGAAGGCTCTTAGTAACCTGAGAACTTAACTCCCATTTTAAAATTAGTCCAGGCACTTTAGGCAGAAGAATTCACTACTGAATTAGGAGCTACAGCTCTTAAATTACTTTTCAGAGTTGGGACTTGCATTCCTAAGTCACCCACTTTTGAGAAGTTTACATAGCTATAAAAGTGGACGTTTTGGTATTTCCAGCTTTTAATTATTTGTCTATTCAAGTGCCATTAAGTGTTGTTGTTACACCTCCCCAGTACCAGAGAGACATGGACCTCCTGGAGCAGGTTAAGCAGAGGGCTACAAAGATGATTAGGGACTGGTGTATTTCTTGTTTGAGGAAAGCTGAGGGAACTGGATCTGTTTAGCCTGGAGAAGGGAACATTGAAGGAGGACCTCATCAATGTCTATAAGTATCTGAAGGGAAGGTGTCAAGTGGATGTTTCTAGGCTCTTTGTGGTGGTGCCCAAGAATAGGACAAGAGGCAACGGGCAGAAACTGATGCACAGAAAGTTCCACCTGAATATGAGGATAAACTTCTTTATTGTGTAGATGACTGAGCACAGGAACGGACTACCCAGAGAGTTTGAGAAGTCTCCCTCACTGGAAATATTCAAAAGCCATATAGACACATTTCTGACTACCTTGCCATAGGAAACCCTGCTTGAGCAGGGATGTTGGACTAGATGACTGCCAGTGGTTCCTTCCAGTGTTACTCATTCTGTGATTCTGTGTTTATTATGGCTGCTGTTGTTATTATTATTTTCATTTTTTACCATTTTCCCCTTTGAAAATTTTCATATAGCTTAAAAGCTCATGAATTAAAAGACATTGAAGAACTTGTAATAGACTGCAGAAGAGGGTAGAGCAACACATGAGTAAGGTTCAGCATGGTTTATGTTAGCATTTATTTTTAAAATAAGTTTAATATTTGTGTCAGATTAGGAAACTTAAAATGTGAAGCAGTCTTAATATGCATGAAACTGATGCAGTATGAATAACAACACCTTCACACCTGCCTGCCAGTGCTCCTCAGTGCTAAGCTGGGCCCCTGCCAGGAGGGGAGGACAGGTGACCCAATTCATTTATGATCACGTATGACATGGGCCATTCATGTGAGCTGTAATATCCCCTGTGGTGCTGCCATCTTACTGGCTAAGTAACATGTGACAGCTGTGGAATGCTATTCCTCATATCTAGGTCTCTTTGCCTTCTGAAAATGAGCAAGCAAATGAGTAGAGAAAATCCAGAGGAGAAGCATAGCTATGACACCTGCCCAGCTTCATTTAGGTATAAATTTTGCAGACGCTATATTCTCTCTTTGCAAAGGACAGGAAGAATAGAGCAATATCAATAAATCATTTTGATAGAGCATTGAAAATTCTATAACAATTTTGCTCATTGAAGTGATTTTGATCACTGTCATGTTGGACTAAATTTTAGTTGTCAGCCTCCTGAAGAAAGGCTTGCTAATCTTAAGGAATATGCATGTAAAGAGACTATTCACATACATTGCTGGATGGTCTTCCTTCTTCTCCCCCTCTTTTAAATGAGCTATTGAGAGTTACAGAATTATTACATTTCTTGTTTTCATTGTATTTGTGCAAGCAGAAAAGCAAACTAGAGGTATGGTGTAGCTTTTTGTAGATTAATCCCTTGGGTAGAAGAAGCATAAGTATAGGAGGAAAGTTTAAGAAACAAAGTCTTGATGCTGAGCTACTGAGCTAGAAAAATTGTTCCCACCTAATTTAAGTGGAGACCTTAACTAATGAATTTGACTCTTCTGCCTGCCCATCCTTACCCAAAATTATTTTAGGTTAAGGCTACTTGATCTTTTTATCTTATTGAGGGAGTTATAAGTGTAAGATTTGAGAAAAGCTTCATTTTTGTTGTAGGTTTATCATCCAAATGTATATATTCTGCAACCTGGAGAGGGCCCTGTATTGTTCTCCAATTATAAAATAGAACAGTTTCTGAAGGAAAACTTTCCAGATCTGATGAAAAAACTGCAGCAGGTAATGGACACACTCTAAAAGCAGCAATTATATGAGACTATAAAAATATTCAGGCACAAAATGGCAATTCCACATCTTCTGTATCCATCAAATGTCAATTCCATCTTTTTGTCAACTTCAGTGTCTTTCAATCTATTTTTCATTTCTGTAGTGGGACCCATTAGCAAAACAATGTTTTTTTCTGGATGTGGAAAACACTTAGTGAAGAATACATTCTAAAAGATTGTTACATGTTCCTTTTGTAAAAACAGAAATGTGATCCAAGTCACACATTCTGTTGTAATAGTTTTCTACACATATTGCAAAAGTGACGTTTTTTGAAAAAATTGTGAAAAGAACACATCAGTCACTTCTTAGCCTCTCAAGACATGCTCATGCGTGTTCTCTTAAACCAATTTAGACCACTATTCCAAAATGCTAAGAGATCCAATAAGCTGAGGCATGCAATACATGGTATTGATCCCCCAGGCTTAAGGGAAGCTTGACTCCAGATACAAATGTGGCATCATCATCCTATCTCTCTGCAGATCTCAGTTTGGCAAGACCTAAGAAGTGGATTTTGTGTCACCTAGCTATTAAGCTCTTGCTTTCAGCTTCAGGTGCTTATTCCCACTAAAAGTTGTGTGAACTTGCAGATGAGAATCAGACAGCAGTTTGCTGTAGATACTTTGTATACTTCCTCAAGTATTTTCCAGATTTCATTTATCAATGTATATAAGATTTATAATTTAGCAAATCCACTACAAACAGTACTATATTTATATTTGTTTTGAAAACCTGATGAAATATTTTTTAAAAATCCAGCTATTTATGATCTTTTTTCATGAATTCGTGTTCTGAGAAATTCTGCCAGAGTTTGTACTCTGTCAAATTCTCAGCTATAATGCTGTACATCACAAGGTCCTCCATTAGAGGGTCCCATTGCACTGACATAAACAGAATAAGGTACCATTGCTTAAAATTGTTAGGATTACCATTTAAGTGCAAGTTAAATATCTGGCATGAACACTGATATTTTGGTTGCAATACCTAAGAGCAGATGTGAACACTCAAATTAGAAAACAGCGTAGTGAAGTGACACGGTAAGATCTAAATTCAAAGTAGTCATGGGTAATTATGAAATTTTTCCTTTGTTTTAGGGTAGTTGTTTACTTCCTTCTAGCACAAGTTATTGTTCAGCATGTGTTGGACACTAATGACTGCCTGTCACATCTTAATATTAATGTCGTATCTTTATGGTCTTTCTATCATCTGTTCCATATGTATTTCAGGCCCTGGAATGCCCTCGTCTTCATTGTGTAATAAAAACTCGACATTTTGAAGACCAGCACTTTTTACATACCAAGCAATCTCTCATTCTGTTTTAACTAATTTGGTTCTTTCGAGAATGCTAATGTTGTATTATAAATTTTTTATGAAAGTGACTTAAAACTTGATTCCATTTTACCAACCTAAGGACAGCAGAATTCACATAATGCCAGGTAAATTCTTGTGTTATAGGTACATTTTGAATTTCTGCCATGGTTTAACTGAAAACTAGACCATTGTCAAGCAACTTGTAGTATTTAAATTAGTTCCTATCTGCTTTGTGTTTGGAAGAATTATGGTAGTCATGATGTTGGAGGTTGGGAATTTTTCCATCCTGTGGCTAGAGATACCTTAACGAGCCTTAACGACTGGGTACTTAAGAGATAACGACTGAGTACCTAAGGGACAAGGACACACTTAAAAGACTAAAAACATAGCCAAGTGTGGCAAGAGAAGAAAAAGGTGGCTGGCCGTGGGCAGAGACACACTTGTCCCCGGGACTTGTAGGAGGAGACAGCGGCTGTTTCTTCTTTCCCTTCACTGCTGCCATGGGAGCACAGCACTGCCCGTTTTTTTTTCTTCCTTGCTGGCGTCTCTGCTGCCCTTTTGTTCGCCGGCTCAAGTGGACAAGCTCTGCCGCCCAGTTTGCTGCCCTGAGATTCCCTGCTGCAGCTCCGCTCGCCGTGCAGCCGCCTCGCCCTCAGCTCCGTCCGCCATCACCGAGGGGCTGAGCTCGCGCCACAGCGCCCCCTGCCGGCCGTGACCGTAACTGCACCAAAGGGGAGGGGTGGTGTCTGGCAGCCCAGAGAAAGCTGCCACCGGGTTTCTGGTTTGTTTATTTGTTATTGCTACTGTTATTGTTGCTTGTTTTCCTCCTTATAGATACGAGTAAAAACTGTTATTCCTTTTCCATATCTCTGCCTGAGAGCCTTTGATTTCGACCTTATAACAATTTGGAGGGAGGGGGGTCATATCCTCTAAGGCAGGTTTCCACCTTCCTTAGACACCTGTCTTCCAAACCAAGACACAAGAAGTTCAATATGAAATAGTTGTTCTTGTAACTTTTATTGTACCTAGATAATGATTTTACATATTAGTAGTAAAACAAAACACTTTCCTAAGAGTTGCACTGTAATGACTAAAATGCCTATGCTTTAGCAGGGAGGATTTCAATCAGGATAATTTTTTTATCCATAAATCTTCAATGAAAACTTTCGTCTGGAAAGTGCCTTGAAAATAAACTGAGGATTTGAAAATTATGTTTTCTTTTATCTTGATCCAAAGACTTCTGTGAATAGGATTCTGCTAGCTAACTTCAATAAGCTTTTTTTCAACCTCTGTAATTCTTAAGGTAGCTACAGCATTATGCCACTTTTCCTGTGGAAAGGCAAAATTCCACTTTAAGGACTTTTTTGGTCTATAATGGAGCTCTAGGACTTAGACTTGCTCAATTTTCCCTACTTTCTATTATGCTATTGTAGCTGAATATTGATTATAGGAAAAAAGGAACTTTTTGGTTTACTTTATGAATTTAATTCTTGTAAAGTATGCATTTATAATTTACTTGCCAAAACTTTCAGGCTCTAGAGTCAAAAAGAGGATACTGTGAAGTCTGCAAAATTTAGAAACTCAATTCCTTGGGACAAAAAAAGGGAGGAAATTATTATCTTTAATGTGAAATCTCAGTATAGAGTATTCCCTACTGGAAAACATTCAACGTTCACTGAAACTTTTAGGGTAGAACTGTCTGAAGAGTGAGAAAGTTGCTTCAAAATAAATAAGAACCCTAATGTTTTACACTAAATCTAATTTTCACATGACACAATCTTAGCAGCAGGACTTCAAAGCCTCAAAGCATCAAATTCAGGGGTATAACTTCACTCTGTTAAGATGAACTCTGTGAACTTTGTCTGCCCAGGAGTATAAACATACTATTAGATATCCTGCAGTCTACATGTAATAAGGACAGACTTGTATTATCTAGTTCAATTTTCAGCATTCTTTCATCACTGTTCTTTGTCTTCAGCTGGCCAAATGCAGACTACAGATACAATTCTGTTTGCCTGTTATTCTCTAAGTTTGAGAAATAAACATTTGAAATACACAGTTACTCTTCTCCAAGGCTTCTACAGCATTTGTTTTTCTTTTTACTAATATTGTCCAGATGTTAATATCTAGTAACTGAAAGTTCTAAAATTATTATTACACTATATGTCACACTTTTTTAAAAATTAATTAAGTTTATAGAGGGCTCAAAGGGCTCCAGATGACAAAGCTTCCCAGCCTTTATATTTTCAGTTTAAAAAAATGTACAGATGTCAGTATACTGCATTTATAGATATTTGTATTTGGAGTATGTCATTTAAGTACTGAAGTATTAAAGGGAGAGATGTGTTGAGCTGCCTCATTTTAGAAATGTTACCTGCCTGAATTGTGAGGCAGCAAAGCATGTCCATAATTATTTATGGTTTCAAATGGAAGTATTGCAAATAAGTTGAAAGTTTTGTCCATGAAAGATTACAAAACCCCCATACAAGAGCTAAGTGAAGACCGTGGAGGATAACAAAGAGTAAATCCTTCTGAAAATCTGGCCACGATACAGGTTTACAGATATAATTTCATATATCTGTCTTTGAAAACCTTAGTGTACTGGTACAAATTGTGATTGTTGAGGACTTACGGCTATCTGCTGTTGCTTGGGCTCCTCTTCATTAGTCTTCATGGAGAATATAGGCAGGTCTTTCAGCTAATTGGTGATCGCAGCTTTCATCCTATTTGCTCTAGATTTTCTTCATCAAAAAGAATTTCATTTACAAAAACCAAAATTAATCAAAAAGGTTTAATCTGAAGGTTTAGAACATTTTTGTTTATCTAATATATTGCCAAGTAGGGGGGAAGGATCAAAAAGTCAAAACACATTTGTCAAAGTAGCATCAGTAAAGTTTGTGAATGCTGCCAACAAATGCTGTCTTTGAGTCTCATTAAATGAATCTGTAAGTCGAGGAGAAGAATCGTCTGCTGCCTTGAAACAGGAAAAATAATTCTGTATACTTTTCAAACTGTCATCTCTTTCTCTGAGATGCAACATCTAACCAAAAACTTGAAAATAAAAGTATTTTTGACAGAAACATTTTATTTTCTGTACTATCTGGAGGCATAACAGCCTTTCTCCATGGGAGGTGTATCACTCCAAGTTGTAGATTCTTTGGAGTCAAATCATGTTTGCATGTCTGATTGAATTATTGAGATAATTTGATGAACTTGAAGTTTAGAGCCCATATAATATCATTTAGGTTCAGATATGATCACAGTATATACCTGTATGAGACTGTGTAATAGCTCTCATGATATCTTTTTAATGAGAATTCTTTAACCTGCCTAGAGTCCAGTTACAAGATTATCACTGTTTAGGGTAAAAAAAAAAAATAGCAAAGTACAGTAGATCATTGTTTTTAAAGCAGAGCTGCTATGTACTCTCTGCTTGAGTATGTCTTTCATTTTGCAGTATCTCATTTTGAGTTTGAGAGTAAATGATCTGGGTTTTTGTCTACGCCAGGAAAAGAAAATTGCAGTTCATGGAGTAAATTGCACTTATTACCTTAATTTGTTCTTATAATTTGGGCAGTTACATCCTTCATTTCATATTTTTATTTGTCAAGTTTAAAATAAAATTTGATTTGTATTTGTGCAATATTGCTGATTTTTTATTTGAAGTTATGTTTCAAGACATACAGTTCAGAGATGGGAAGCGTCACCACATAGTTCCCAGAAATATGAAAGCTTGAATCTGATCCCATTTCTTGACAGAATTTAAATCTTTTGTGTTCATTTGTCTGTGTATGTGATTTTGCATCCTGAATCAGATCAATATTCTTAAGAAATAAAACCTAATCATTAGGCTGTATTTTTAATTCCCTTAATTTATAAATAAATACTTCAACCTTTTCGATAAATAAAGCCTTACATAATTTGATGAAAAGGATTAGTTCAGTAGTTTAGCAATCTCAGCAATTATGTTTTGAGGGATATTGAAATTCTGAATTCTGTATGGTTTTAGGTCATCTGAAATAAGGAAAGACTATCCTCACCATCTTGGATATACACAGGCTTACACATGCTACAAGTTGTTATTGCATTATCTTCCAGAGGCAGTGCACATTTCAGAATTGCGTTGTGCTGGCTGGTGTTAAGCAAAAGCGGTGTTTTTCAGAAGTCACAGGTGATCATGACAAACAGAAAAGTGTAGTAAGAGAGTGTAATTTTCCCTGGTCTTGAATCGGTACTTCTGAGAACATTAAATGTAGTATTTTGTATAAAAAAACCCCCAAACAATAAACTCTAAACAAACACAAGAATTATCAGCCAAGAGGGACTGCTTCTGAGATTGGCATTTTAGATTAAATCTGTGGTAGAATGAATGTTAGTTCTTAGAATTGGAAGCTTGTGAAACCATTTCCTACATAGCATGGCACCAACAGCACCTCCTGAACATAATCGTATGGAAAAATGTTTGATGGGATGGTGTATTTTGTCCCTGATGTGTTCTTCTAGCCCCACTATTGCTGTATCTAGCTGATGCATTATGTTCAGCTTGGACGAAGAGAGAGACACTTTCATGGGCATCTGTAGGCTAATATCATGCTTGGGTTGCAACAGCTCGCTGCTCTTCAAAGCGGGACCAAATCTGAAGGTCATGATGAAAAAATGAGAACTTTGCAGTTCCACAATACCTGTTCATTTTCCTTCATTTCCTCCTAGTTCTGTTTCTGTTTTCTACTGCATAATTTTTTTCTTGGCCTAAAGGCACTGAAGAATTAAGTTTTAAGTTTTATCTTTTTAATATCTAGATTAACAGTTAATGTTAGCATATGGTTTGTGTATACATATATGTTGATGCTAGCCTAAATTGTAAGAAAAAAACCTTCAATATCATCTGTCTTTTTTCAGAATCTTTAAATTTTTGCTTGATACAATCCAATCATATTTTTCTTAACATTTTATGGACAATGGCAGTGTTATTTGTGTATTGCGTCGGTCTTGTAGGTATACTGGCAACATTTGTGCGTTTCTACTATTTTTTCTGTCATTGATTTTAAAAGGAATTTGTTTTCAAAGGCTTTGAATCTGCTAATTTTTTTGGTTTTTAATGGCTGTAACTGATCAAACTGGACACTAAGGGGTGCTGTTTCATATTCTTTGTGTACACTCTGTCTTGTCTGCACACACATACGTGCACACACATGCTACTGCTCTTACACTAGCTTAGCACCTCTACAAGTTTATCACCAAGTTAAAAAACATAACACGAAATATAATCATGTAAGCTTTTTAAATCATATATGTAACACCTCACTAGCACAGAGTGGGGAAAATCATCGTTACTTTCAGCTGTGCTACAGAGTCATGGTAGTGTTGAAGATACTCAGCATATTAAAAACAGGCAAAATAGAGCTCCCATATGATATGATGAAGGGGATGTGCTTACACTAGAAATCCAAAAATGTCTGTATATAATGACAGGGGAGATACATGAAATGAGAATCACGGATCTAAATTCACCTTAAACAATTAAACAGGCCGTGGAAGAAAGCTTTTATCATCTATAACTAAAACTTATGCTGAATCAGGTCTGTGAAAATGCGTGCCAGCTTCTGGAGGAGCAAGTGATTGAAGTGGTTGTAGCTGTCTTAAAAAAAACTTCAGCTAACTAAAAAATATATTATCCTTCATGTCCCTTAAGTATTCCTGTTAAAATGTGTGAGAAAAATATGTGGACAAATACTGTCAGAAGTCACATGATTATAGCTATTTCTTGAAAAACAGCATGGCCAAGTTGTTGTTTTGTTTTGCGTGTCTCCAAGAGTTATAAATGCACAAACCCATGACTAACAGGATTAGTCAGGTCAGATAAACTATATTACAGGAATATAGTATGAAACTTAGGTGTTGTGTACATTTTTGCAGAAGCAGCACAAATTTTGTGTTGCGCATTTATGTACTAAAGCCCAGAATGGCACGTTTTCCCTGTTTGGATGTTCTTTACATTAATACATCATGGAGTTTTGGTTTCATCCAGACTGAGTCAGAATTTGTTCTACAGAATCATTCTTGGTTTTGAACTTACCACCTCTCTGAAAAGGGAATGTTGTACATATAGGTAGAAATTATCAAGCATTCTTACTGTCTCCTGCATTTCTACCCCTTCAGAAAATCCTGGCCCCGATTCTAAAACTGATGATGAATCACACATTGAATATAGCTTTTCCAGCTCGCATGTGACTTGGAGTTCTCTAACTAAAATATCTTGCCACTCTGAACTTAAGTAACCTTTAATGTAATTACCTCAGAATTTCAAACTGACATCTACATTCTATGCCAGTTTTAAAAAGGAAAAATTGTGCATTTGCACCGAGGAATGATTTAGTAAGGTACTGAGGTCCTCTCTGATGACCTCACCACTCCAATCTGCTTCTGTTCTTGCATTTTATCTCTACCACAAAGTGTTGCAGTGATGAGCATGGAACTTCCACCCAAAGGAAACTAAGCTTTTGAAGGCATTCCATATTGCAGGTATGCTCGTCCAGCTGCCACATGGGACAGTAAAGAAGAAAGTAGGCCTGATCAGCCAATAACTGTGTCCAGAGGGAAGAGTGATTCATTGGCAGCTTCAGAGGTGACTAGTGTCTGACTAGATATTCAGGTTTTGGTTGCTCAGCATTGTGGTTTGGTCTCATGTTTAGTTTTCTCCCCAAGGAGTCTGGATTTACTATCTGAAAATTTAGTTTCTTCAAGGCATCTTGAGCAGTGACATCAAAAAAAAGTGTGAAATTAGAAAAAAACATAAAAATTAATTTCCAACAAAGTTAAGATATGGAAGCTCTTGGTTCTTTCTAATTATTTGTTTCATCAGCGGTTGTTCATTTTCTTTTCTTGAATTATTGGGTTGAAATGGCAAGCCAACAGACAAGTAAGACAACTCACATTGAAATAGGGAAAGCAGTACTTCAAAACAGATGCTTATAGAAGCCACAGTGTCTGTAGGTTTCAGAGATATCTGCAACAAAGAAATGTGGCCTACAGAGCAGTTTATCACATGGCACAAGGGAAAATGTTTAAAATATGAGTTGTTTGGCAAACAATGAGATGAAAAGAGGATTCCGTGTATGACAAAATAGCTTTCAGGATGCAGACTGAACAGATGTAAAAATCCATGATCTGTCGTACATTTCACATGCAGCAATGTTTTGCACAGCTGTCTTAGTTTTCAATAAGCACTGTAAAAATATGATTTTCAAGATGTAGAAGTATGTGCAAACCCTCTGTCATGTTTATTATAGTAGTGCTAGGGAAGGAGGTCATCCATGCTCAAAATGCTTCCCTCTGTTATCTGATGTCTCCTTTACTTTATACCATCTGCTGTTCGCTGGGCCCATCTCTCCTGTGGACAGATGATCCATTTCAGATGCCTGCCTTCTCTTTGCCAAGGCCAAGCACTGGCATGGTCTAATTGCCCGTCTGGTTGCTTTCTTGTTGCCTTTGGAAGGCTGCGCTCTCGCTGCGGCTTTTGTGGTTGTTTCCATCAGGCAGTGTGGTCCCTCTCAGAGGCATGAGCATGCCAGACGAACCTTTTTGAATCAGTGCCAGTCCTCTTCCTTGGGAGGTGAAGCCAAATATCATATATTTAAAACTGTAATGCTTTACTTGTCCACCTAGCTCCTGTCTCCTGAAGTCATTAGTTGTGGTTTTACTTCACTGTTAAAATACTCTTCAGTTTTCTTCCCTCCCAGTTCTACCTATTTTCAACTCTGTGTTTAGCAAACTGTGTAGGTAAAATGGAGAGATTCTGCTGTTCAGCTTAAAACCTCTTATTTTTTATTCTTTTACTATTATCAGGAAGTAGAATGTGTTTCTTATTAAATGTGAAATGCTGTTTAAATAATATTTAGGAGCTGTCATAAATCAACTAAAGCCAGGCTACTTAAAATTATTTTTAACATTCTGTGTCTAGCTAGTAACTATACACTATAGTGGACACTGAAACCTAACAGTGTTGTTTAGGACATTTTTTTAAATATTAAATCAATGGTCCTTTCAAGATTTTGATGCTCGTCTGCATACAGTGTTTCCCTAATAAGATACACATCTCAACAATGATTGATCACATTTACACAGCTTGCTCTATCAAGAGGTACTCTGTCTCACTATTAAACATTAGTCAGTTAAAGGTCTTGTTGTTGCTATTCTAAATTCACAGTCATTAAGACTAAGTCATCTTTTCACAACAGATACAAAATACTCGAGGTCAGGTAAGAACAGAGTTGGTCTTAACTTTCTCTTCAGGCTTCCTACTCAGCTTGAAATAAATTAGTCAGGCTTCAGTAATATTTCAGTTAAATGACATCAGTCCACAACAGAGCTATATTCATCTTGTATAGATCCCCACATATCTACACAAACAAGTACAAATAGCCTACTTTAGTTTAACTCCAAATATGTTTACTAAAGTAATCTTGATTTTCAAGATGGAGATATTCAAACATCTGCAGCAGAAGGAATGCTTGCAAATACAATCAATCAATACTCTTTCTTATAATACCAAGAAACTATATTACTTCAACAAGTCTGGTTGTAGGACACGAAATTAAATCTCTTCTAATCTTAAATCTTCTGGTTATCTTAGGAATTGAGAAAAAAAATTAACATATTTATATATGAATACATATGAACCAGAATAACTTCTGTTTCCCTTTTGAATGGCTGTCTGTTGTTTGGGTTTGGTTTGTTGGTTGTGGTTTAGGGTTTTTTCTCACATATTCATGTGTTGAATTAAAGGGAATAGACTTTTCTCATGCTATGCTAAGTGTGACACAGTTGGGTAATACCAGAGTGTCATGTTATGCTCTCTGACTTCATTGGTCTTAATGAACTCTGGCAGTAAGATCTGTGTGCCAGCAGCACTCTTGGATATTTCCTAACATTTGGGCCTAGTTTAGGCTTATTTTTATTTCATTATCAATGCCTTTCTTATTCTAACAAGTAGAAAACTTTCACCTACAATATACTGGGTACTCCTTTAATAAACTACCATGATAAATGAAAACTTACTAAGACATTCAATAGACACAGAAGCAAAGACTATTGAAGGAGTCAAGAAAAAATTTGCATGGTATGTTGACAAAAAACATATGAGAATTATGTTTTAGGATTGAAGGATATATAGAGGTCCAATATCAAGATAGCTAGGTCACCAATGCTGCACTTTTATCAGCACTGAATGTTTTAAAAGAAGATAAATGGATGAAGATTGGTCTGTCACTAGGACTGCTGTCAAACTAGCTGTGAATGGCAAAAGAAAAAAGGCAGGAAGAGGAGAGAGAAATACAGGGCTGGGATGCAGTTTACCTACCAATAACTCCTTACAACACGGTAAGGAAATGTGATAATGCATATCTCTACTTCTTAGTAACTTTAGCCCACCTAATCTCTAGACAGTAACCATTATGACTTGTGTAAGTGAGCTGGAATTATTATCAAATTAATTTTACATGTATATATAAAAGGTCATTATTCATTTGGCATTTTCTTTTGAGCAAGGCGCTGACTGGTTAGTTCTAAGCTAAATTTTTTTTCTGTACCTACGACATGAGCTATGAAACCTGTAAATGACATTGTTTAGGATTCATACTGCTGTTAATGCTAACAGCACTTTAAAAATTTTTAAGATGAAAAGTTTAAAATGTTAAGATCACAAAAAAAATAAGGATTCTATTTCAGCATAGTGCTATTTTATAGTGAAAAGTTAAAAATGTAGGAGAAAGTTTGCTTTGAACATACAGATCTCACTTTGATTCATGGTGTCACATAACATATGCTTATTCTCAGGGAAGAAAAAAGCGCCTTGAACTGACAGACAATAAGATAAAGGATTTACTGCTATATTTACTTTTATTAAGGAAATTCTATTTCAAAGAGCTAAAGGGCTTAGTTATATTGGTTGCATTCCTTTTGGAAGAAGTTTATAACACTTCTCTAGTCAGTCATACACTGTCTATTTGAGAAAACTGTTTGATTTATTGATTCAATCTTATATTTTCCTATTTTCATACAGCTGAATTGGTATTTTAGAAGAAAAAATTCTTTTACAATCTGGAACAAAGATAACATGAGTTTTCAACTTTATTTTTGCCTTCATGACATCTGTTTTGAAGGCCTTATGTGTGCTAAATATTTATACTGTTGTCCCACTTTTGCTTCTTTTGCCTTAGTATCAGAACATTTTTTTACTGGTGTTGTACGGGAGGAAAAAAGAGTAGATAGGTGCATAGCTGTATTACGTGAGTTTGAAAGCATTTTTTTTTTCTAATAATAGCTCCTGATTATCAAACATCTGCACAGTGTTTATAGCATATTGTTGGTCTATATTACTTTGTATTAAGCTTTTAATGTTTGTATGGGAAATAATGAAAGCTATGGTACATCACTGTGCTTTGTTGATCAGGTCTTCCTCTGAAAACACAAGGATTTTATTCAGCCTTGTAACCAGCAGAGTATTTGTGCCCTTTGCAATGTTAAGGAGGCCTCTTTGTGATCTTACACTCTGAGAAACTATATTTTGAGCATAGAATCCTCAGTTTAAGGACAGTTACTTATACACAGAAAGTTACATTACTTTATATACTTATTATAAGGCAGTTGTACATCTGTCAAACCCATCTGGATGCTAAGCACTTACATTGTGATGTTCAATGAAAAACTTTACTAAAGATTAGGAAAGTATTTCAATAATAAAAATAAAATATGGTATTTCGAAATCTATGGGGCTATGCCCTAATCAAGTGGTTAGCATCCTTGTGGCTAAGATTTTTTCCTGTGGCTATTTACCATCCTATTTTAACATATTCCTCATTTCATATAATCCAAGTGGCAGTGGTTTTTTTAGATACATGACTTTAAAGAATATCGATGTCAAATGTTTGTTGCATTCGTATTACAGAGCTACCACAGATCTGAGAGGTCAGACCACCTGCACAACTCATTTTTGGGATTCCCTGTATAATCTTTCAAATGCAGTTTGGATAAGAGAGATAAGATTCCAAGAAATAGAGGCACTGTCACTGGAGAGTAATGTTTCAGTGCTAATCAGGCATATTTAAGATTGTTGGAACATACAAGATGTGTAAAGAAGATGGAAAACAACCAGAGGATACCCATGCTTCTCTGAGGCCAGTGTGTGGATCACAGTGAAGACTGTGTTAAAACCAGAGTAAGAGTTCTAGTCTGTAAAGACAAAAGGATGCCTAAACACAGATATGCTTTATTTATCAGATGGTCCTTCCATATTTGCAGTCCACCAGTCTTTAGTGCCTGATAAGAAATTGCTTCATGATCAGTTGTATTAGAGAAAAACGTCTGTAGATTGTCAAATGTTTTATTTGTCAAATATAGGTTTTGTGCTCATTCGTGTAGCCAGGGAGAAAGAAGGCAAATACAGTTCTCTATAGTGAAGGCTAGTTTTGTTTGTAAACACAAAGAGGTTTTGATATCAATGATCAATATCTTTCAAATTACTATAATTTTTCATGGCAACCACCTTAGCCTCCTCTGTATGATGGATACTGATACCTATCTATTTCCCAATTTAGCTCTCTCATTTTAGCCATCCTACTAACCATCTCCTCCTTTATATTTGAGTTTCCTTCTGTAGTTTCAAACTTCCTTTAAGTGACTGGAAGCTCTGTCCTCTGCGTTCCAAGACTCGTGCTCATGTGTTTTCCTGACTTTCAGGTTTTCCATGCTTCTATACAGGGTAGTTTCAAAGGCACAGGGTAATGGGACTTCCAATGAGTCTTTGCCCTTGACATAGGGTTTGTAATTAAATTACGTGTGTTTGCCTATTTAATCTATGATGAGTGTTAATCAGTCTCCCTGAGTGCCCTAAGCATATTAATATATATTATTTTTTCTTTTGAGAATGCTAAGGATGTCAAGTTCCCATGGTCAAAGGTGCTATCATATTTCAATATGACCGCAGAAATATTTTCTTCCTTTGTACAGCAATCTGAGATATACCCATACAATTACAGTAATGTGTGGATTGAGTGAACCTAAATTACTTCTATAATTGCAACATTTGCATATTAAAATATTATTTAAAGGTCTGTTAAGAAAGGCTTGGAATTCTTGTATTTCAAATCTATTGAGTAAGATATTCAATTCAATATTAGAAACAAAGCAATATGCAGGATAATCTCACTCCTTCTTATCAGCTAAATTCTAAACCATGCCTGAATTATTTTCCTGTGTAATATGTATTGTTAAAACAGATGACAGCAGTACATAAAGGTTTGATTGTTGCTTCTTTGGGATCACATGCAAAATCAGCTCATGACTTGACTCTTGGAATTCTTGTGGACTTTTCTAACTTGTGCTGTGCCATCATGTGTCTCTCTGTAATATTTATTTTTGGTATTTTATATTCTTGCATAAGGAACCTGGCAAAGAAAATCTGACCCTCTGCTTTATGTGGTTGACTAACTGCCATGAGTTAGAGTCAATAGCTTCTCTAGGGACAGCTATCTAACTCTGATGAACTTGAAACATTAGCTCAGAACATGCTTCTGTTCTTATCCACTGTGAATTCATGATATCTGATGTCACAGCTGTTTCTCAGTCTCTTGCATGTTTTCCTCAGGTGAGTTGTAAGAATTTTGAGTGTAGCTCTCATGTAAGTCTTCCATCAGGCGTGCTTTCATAACCTTGTGTGTAATTCTAGGTCTGAAGGATTCCTGTAGGACTTTGTTTATGGCGTGCTGTAAACTGAACACATCACTGAACAAAGTTTCAAGTGCATTTTCTGGAAGGCAGCTCTTCACTGTCATTGATCCTTAGAGGCCTCAAATGCTTAGGTTTGTAAAGTGAGTTAATAAAACTCATACTGCTGTATTGCAGCTTCTTTAAAGAAATGCACATGCTATCAGTGAAAGCAAAGGACACATAAGACAATTTTAAAATCAAGACATCTATGCTTAGGTGAATCACTTGCTTGTATCTCAATGTCTTTAATTCCTAAGGGGTTCCTGCTAGAAATGCAAATTTGCTCTCCAACCCTAAAACCAAACATTTAAGGCTGAAAATAGTTTTCTTAAGGCGTTGGAGTTCTCTAGCCCATCTGAATGAGTGTTTTGTTTAATTAAAAATACAATGCAGTGCATTGGGGAAATAGTATTATGTAGACAGCACTGTCTCGGTGTAGATTTAATAATCTTTTTTTTTTTTTTCCAGAAAGAATTTCAATATTTTGGTGCATTTTTTTCAGTGTTTTTTTTTGTTTGTTTTCTGCCTTAAAGGTTAGGAAGACTGAGAGAGAGATAGACAATTTGCTTTGAATAATGACAGTTCTCTGTTAATTTAGTATCTTTTCTTTCACCCTGCGTGAGTAACATATGTCATGTTTGCACCTTTAATGCTATGATTGACTCATACTCCTGAGAAGGCCTATCAGTTGCCTGACATCTCATGAGTGTTTCACAGAAGCACTTAGCTGGGTTGGAAAGTGTAGGTAGCACATGCTTGTCCATCCTAGTGGCTTGAGACTTGCCATGGTCCGTGGGCAGCAGTCCTCTAGGAAGCTCATGTGCAGTGTGCCAAGTCAAGTCTCTTGCAATTGCCTATCAAGAACCAGTCAGGACACAAGGTGACCTGCCTTTCTCTAACATTTTATCCTCTTTCTTTGGTAAAGTCTTTTCTTGCCTAGGAAGGTTCATTCTTGCATCTAGGCCAGGGTCCTGTCATCTGCCGAGTCAGACTGCTTGGAACAGGGTCACAGGGGCCTGTCAACAGCAGTTACATGCCAGGCAAGATATCATAACCAAAATCCTGTCTTGTAGGTGCAGATGACAGGAGCATAATTGTGTTTGACAAGCTACTAAAAGAGGACAGAGGCAAGCCACAGAACTCTGCTTTCTCTTCTCTCAGTACTTTATTCACATCCTCGCTGCTTCTAACGTGCTCTGTTAACTGATCATTTTAGGTTGCCGACATAATGGGAGCCTTAGGGAATTAGTCTGCATGAGATGTAAGAGGCCGCTTCTTGGTAATGTATTAGTCATTTCAAAACACTTTACGGAGGAAGCAGAAAAAAAATGACAAGCTAATTCTCTGATATATTTCAGAGGTATTCAGGCCCCTGTGAGAACAATACCTCTATTGATGTCTTGGCACCGTTGGAAATTCATTTTTCCTTCGTTTGAGAGAGTGGCCTGAGCAGAAACAGAGAGAGAAAGGCAAAGTGGTCCTCCCTAAGACAAGATTTCTGCAGTTATCAAAGTGAATGACTGGAAGTGTTCATTGACTGTATTAGGAGAGAGCGCAGGGATGCATTACCTTTGCAGAGTATTATGTGTTCCGTTTGTCCTCTGGAATTCTTTTCACCTTGATATAATACACACAGGTATCAGACAAATCTGACAAGTTGTGTTCCTCTGAAACCTACATTTTAATATATAGGGCAGTAAGTTTATGAGGCCTGTATAACATTTGATTTATTGAGAAAGAACCTGTAAAACAGGAGTGTCTAGCTGCCTGTTCTATGTAGGAAATGGTAGTCAAATGAAACAAGCTAAATAATATCATAGCCTGCAATGGGGATAAGGGTTGGCTGTGTCCCAGCACGGTGTTAGCTTGTTCTACTCAAATGGGTATAGGTAATGGCAAACATTCCATAATGGAGTAGCGCATGGTAAGTAGCACTATGAGTACACTGGGATTAATTAATTAGAGGTAGCCAGGTTCAAAATTAGGAATTGTGATTAAAATTGTGATTATATTATAGTTGCTGGTAGAAAATTTCTATGAGTGTTACAGTATTATGTTTAAGTGTATGTAATTATTGAAAAAACCTATTTCAGTGTAAAGCCAATCAGTTTCAAAGGGTATAAATGCCGTCTCAATGAGTAAGATTATAGACAAGGCTTTGAAAATTAGAGCTGGGCTTCTTTCAAAACTCAAGCCATTTAAACCTTTCCCAGAACTTGAAATAAACTGAATTTTTCCACAAATCAAATTAGGAAACTCTGCTGAGAGATAATTTCTTCTTTTTCTTATTCTTTTATTGTGCAATCCAACTATATATTTACCTTATTCTATTTTCACATGCTGTATATGACTCAGGGAACTCTCTCTGCGAGTGCAGAGACTTTTCTTAGACTTACATCTCTTCTGGATGCTACTTCTTATCTTTGCAAACCAAGGAAGTTAATGGAGCTATTAAAAGCTATTACTATATCTTCCCCAGAACTTTGTCAAAGTGACTAAGCAAAGTATTTAAGCAGTTAACACCAAAATAAGTGTTCAGTGGTAAATGTGGACAAAATTGTACTCCTTCTTGAACCGAAGCTCTTCCACAAAGAGGTCAAGGTATTCAATGCCTTATTCAGATCGGTCTTGCATCAGCATACATGAACTGCCCAGGCTCTGATACCTTATGAAATTTCAGAGCAAGGAATGCTTGCACTCACTGGAGGCAGATCGGGGTACGAAGTATTTAAACAAACTGGACACAACTAGGTCCATTTGCCCTGATGGCATGCATCCATAAGTGCTGAGGAAGCAGGCCCACATCGCTGTGAGGCTACTCTTGGTAAGCTCTAAGTGGCCACAGCAATTAAGATAGTAAATGTCATTCTTTTCTTGAAGAAGGGCAAGAAAGATGAGCTAGAAACCTAGAGGAAGTTCAGAGAAGATAATGGAGCAAATAATCCTGGAATGAATTTCCTAAAACATGAAATATTAGAAGATTTACTTGGGAGGAAGCATCCAAGCATCTCTTCTAGCACTGCACATCAACTTGATTCTTTCCTAGAGGATATCTCTAACTATTAGGGTATTGTGCAGGAGTCTGAACATTAACACTTGAATCGAACTATCTGAATATTTGTCACTATGAATTTAAAACATTTTCACCTCAGCTTATGTGAGATTCTGCAGATACCCAATAGATTTCCAACAGATTTCCACCGCAGAAATGAATTCATCAAACAAGCTGAAAATGAAAACTTGACACACAGATCAGATAACTGTCAAATTAACTGAATTTCATCTCTTCAGGTACAGGCACTAAACCCCTTGGTGCTTTTTACAAAGGAATGCTTTATTGAAATGGTGCCACATTTTTCTTCTTCCCTTTGAATTAAAATTTCCCTGTGATCCTAGATGATCTCTTTTCCCCTCTTACTCCCTTCTTACTTTGCTTACTCCTTCATTTTTCCCTCCTGGGGAAAAAAA
>VZRN01004184.1:963402-985870 GCA_013397935.1 Dasyornis broadbenti
AAAAAAAAGAGGTTTGATATGAATGTCACCAAAGTTGGGACAGGGGCAGGGGAGGGATGAAAATTATGTGTTTGTGCTCAGTGTCTTCTCCTGCTTTAAAATACAAACGGCCAGTGCAGTTATGAGAAAATATTCTGAAGTCAAGTATGATTAAATTTGCTTTTTCACTCTGTATGAGTACCATATTCGTATCAGCAAGACAGAAGAAATGGGTCTGAAATAAACTGAAGGTGTGGATAGGAATTGCTGCTAGACAAACAGGCACCAAGCACAACAAAAAGCATCACAACCTCAGTTGAGACTGAGGACCTCAGGGACTCAAACCATCCAGACTTTTAGACAATAAAGTTTTTGGTTTTTTTTTAAGAAATGTTCCTTGGAGCAAGTCTCTAGTCTTCTTCTGTGCTGAGTTAGTGCTAAGGAGTCATATCCCCATTTTCTGCACTGAAGCATAGCAGATGTTGAAAGCGTCTCCACTCTGAATAGGGTGACTTCAATATCTGTAATGTTGATTCAGGTGACAGGCAATATAGACTCAAATTCCTTTTAATTTGCCAGTTATAAAGGAATTTTAAAAACCCCTTGGGCTTTCCTCAGCTTCTCAAAAGTGTGCCATAGGCACTTGTCTTTATGAATGGGATATACAAACTGTATCTTAATTGTATTGGAGTTTCTCCTTGCAGCCTGCCATGAAGGCAGGATTGAAGACATGCGCTTTAGTCACTGTATGTGTTTAGCAATAGATATTCCAAATATGTTAATTTTAAGCCTTCAGCCTGCAGGGATGCCTGGTAAAGTCACTGTTCTGGATCCCAGATCTTTCTTGTACAGGATGGCTGGTGTGGCTTTGCAAATTAAGGTTCTACTAAAGGCAAGAGAATCCCATGTCCTTTGTTATATCTGGTTTATAGTCTCTCTTTATCTTTTGGCTGTTTGGACTAGAAAATTAAATTTCTCTCTCTCCAGAAAATAAATAAATGCCTCTGTATTGTATGTCACTATGATCGTGAAAACTTATTAAATATTTTAGAAATACATCAATGTAAAGTCTGTGCTATGTGTGAGTCAAATGCCCAAATGCTTTTCTTATAGTAGGAAGTTTGCCTTGCACTGCATGGAACTGCATTTGTTTATTGCAAAGAGTGTAATTTATCAACACATTTATTCTTTGACCTTCCATTTTATATTCAATAATGAATAATTAATTGAATTAGATTTTATTTTAGTGTATTTTATTATATTGGGAATGAAATGGGAAATAAATATAATTCCCATTTGTGCTTATGTGCATAGGGGTGCTTTTTGCAAATTTTACTGGGAGTAAATCAGTCATTATCTACCACACAGGAAGTAAAATTGAAGTTTTATCTTAGTGGAAGATGTTCTCTGAAGAAGTTTTAAACAGACTTCCGCAAAACTGGAAAAAAAAAAAAAAAAAAAAAAAAAGCCCAAAAACACTGGAAACACTGTTATCCTGAGACTATTAGTGTCTTAACATTATTCTGGGGAATAATGTCATCTAGGTACATTGTCATTTAAAGACAGATAAAACACCTATTTCTAAATAATATAAGCACATTGAAAGGCTTGCTCAATAAGGCAGATAAATTTTGAGATATTTTTTTAAACAATACTAAAGAAAGGGATTAATTCAATGAACTATTCCTTAGGTAATGTGATGTGCTACATGGAAATAGCAGTTGCATAATTGTATTTGGTTTTTTATGAGATATTCTGCACTTCAGAATCTCAGGAAAGATGTATTTGCAGACTGGTGATGGGACTTGTTCGAACAAGTGAGAAATGTGAGGGAAAACAGCATTCTGAAGATTTCACAATTGTCTCTATATTTACTTGTCATTAATGCTTCATAATAGCTATGTACTTGATAACCAACAGAGTTTAAATTGCTTGCATTGACTTTCTTATTGGAACAACAGTAGGTGCAAAATACTGCAAATCTGGTGAGATCTGTAACATAGATGTTGGGAAGAATCTGGATAGTACGTCAGTAGTGCTGTATGCTTTTCTGCATTTGCCCAAAAACTATTTCAGTGAATTACCAAACACTTATTACCAGCAAGTCAGAAGGAGCATCATTTTATTCCTTTGATAGTTACAAAGTTAGTTGTGAGAGATAGGTTGAAAGGCATCTAAATAATTTCTTTCCAGTAACCTTGATTATATAGAGCTATGTTACATGTGCACTTACTCTGTGACCTACAAAACTCAGTTCCTGATAAACTGTGAATATAGAAAGCAATAGAAATCTCTCAAAATTTTAAAGCAGAGGATTTGTTGTTGGCTAAGTAGGCAAAATTCTAATTAAAATACTTCTGTTATCTAGGGAAAATAGTGTCATTTCAAGAGGTGCATGCTGTCAATTGTTATGCAAGGTTCTGCATGCTCATATAATTCTGTTTGAAAATATTTATTTCCTGATGATGAGTTAATGGCAAAACAAGTAAAGAAAGTATGTTTTAGAAATTGTCTTGATAAACTTCTCCATAGCATTCTGTCTGAATTCAGAAATTAACAACAGTGAGTAGTGATATAATTTAACAGTGCTGTAAAACTAACTCTGAAAAAACGTATTTTTGTTTGTTTTCATTATTCTGTTTATTTATAAACATGCCTGCAGAGCCATATATCTCTCTCAGCTGCTTGCAATGAGGCCTTCATCTAAAAGCCTCTACATTTGTTAATACCATAGATGTCTGTACTAAACCAGGTTGTTTGAGGGATTTGGATTTTCTTTTGAAGCTTCTGGAAGTTAGTTCTAAGGTCTTTTAAAGGAGGAACACAGTATTCTCATTCAAAAAATGTAAATTGTAAGTGAAAATGAGCTGGATTTGGGGTTCTTTGTTCTGTTTTGTTTTACTGGCTTTCAGATGTTAACTTGAGTATGCAGTCCTTTTATATTATGCAGATCTCTGCATATTCCTAGTGTAGCAAGTTTGGCCAAATGCTTTATAAAAGTTTTCTTTACTGACATTTCTATAGTATTGACTGAAAAAGGATTTGGTAGTGCAGTGCCCTGTTCAAGAGAGAGTTCTGTCGTACTTTCTAAAGTACTGTTGACTTTACATTAAGGTGAATACAGAGACAAAGTGGACTGAGTGATTTATCAAAGGTTGCATGCCGATGAAAAGGGAACAGAATTCCAGTGCGAGGCTTCTCAGCTCTGTGCTTTCAGCGAACAGACACCCGCACTACTCCTGTAAATGATCTATGCCTTATGTAATAACAAGGAATCCTCTGTGCTTCCACCTAGCTGAAGGAGATGAGAACCTGCTGGAACACAGAAGCTGGAGGTGTAAAGAATTTGAAAAATGCAATTCTCTTTGATTAATGTAATGAGAAATGATGGTTCTTTTCTGAGTAATATATGAAATGTGGGAAGGATATCCTCCTGTTTATGTCATCCTCTTAAACCAGATTTTAAGAAAAAAAATCTTTGTTATTCAAATTTGAATGTGCAATTGGTTATCAACAGTCTTCCCCGCCTTAATTTTCATACACTTATTACTCTGCTCTTTGTCATCTTAACTAAGAAACTAAAAGGCTTAGAATAACCCTTAGACATTAACAGCCTCAAATATTGTTTTGGCAATTTACTACAGAATAATATAAATAAGTGTAGTTTTGAAAACTTGGGAATCAAGTAACAGCTAAGTAAGTGGCAATAATATACAATTTTGTGATCAATTCCCTTCATGAAACAGTCAATATTGACTTTTGTGTAAATAAACTCAAAACAATATCAACATGGCTTTATATCTCAAACTGGTCATGAATAGGGGATGTAACACTGTGTACAAAGCACTCTATAAGCCTGTGCATCTTTGTTTTTTAGGAATTTCAGTTTGGATTAAGCTGCTCTAAAAACCCGTGTAAATTGCAATTCATCTCACATTAGCATATATCTGGTTTACTATGGTAATTTGTTCATGAGACTTCTAAGCTTAAACTGAGGCTATAGTATTTGAACCTTAAGACTGACATTAACGGGTTTGTAGTCAGCATGTTTTGTAAAATGGAACTGACTCCCATATCCACTTAGAAATCAACAAAAAATTGTAAGATTTATATATCAAGACATCATAGTAAGCTAGCAAGGAGTTAATGATTAAAGGAAACAATTGCAATTTATGTACCTGGGGTTTTTTAAAATTTTCTTTTTTTTTGTTAGTTCTAGGCCTAAAGCAGTAACCTCTGGCTAGAGACCTATGTTATGTTTTTTATGTGAGGATATTTATTGCATGAGAAGTAATTGCTTGCTCATGCTGTGAGGCACTTTTTGGTAAAGTACCCCCTACTATTACCAAAGAGGTGAGATTAATAGAGTACGTGTTTAGTTTTATGCTTGTTCACAATGGTATAGCCTGTGCATTTTATTCATGCAACTCATTTTGCCATTAAATTTTATAGCAACTTTAAATTTCCTAACCCCATATTTTAATAGCCAAGTTCAACCCAACCATACAGTATAATGTGCTAAAAATGTTTGACAACATCAGTGAAGGAAGGAATCCAGGATGTCTTAACTCAATTTTTCCTTTTGTGTGTTTTTCTCTTATACTGTAGGTTATAGGGTAAGACCAATGGCTTGACCATTTGTGTGAGCTCTTGATTTTGCTTATCTTCTTTCCCTTATATTGTGTTTTACTATTGCCTGGGTAACTGAAAAAAGGGCCAGCTGTGATGCTGAAAGCATGAAAAAGAGAGAATGGGAAATTCTTGCTCCTGTAGGTATGTAGTAAATTTAGGGCTAGCAGTTATGAACATTTAGAAGGGAAATATGATCTGGACAAGCTCTTTGGAAAACATTACTGTATCTTTGAAGAAAGTATCTTTTCCCTGAGCCTCCAAAGTTTTGTTTTCTCTTCTCTTCTGATTGTTCTTAATTTCTAACCCTTGGACACTTCCTGAGAAATCCCAAGAGCAGCCCAATACGTTCCCCTCACATTTCTGCTGTTCTAAACCACTTACTGCCCATCACAGTGCTATTTGAATGGCTGACAAGAGTCACAGGCTTCATTAATAATTGCCATCATCAAAATAGTTTCCTTTCCACACTTCATCTGTTCAGTGTTTCCTCATCTTGTAGAGCCTACACTCAGGGGAAAGACTTGCTTTCCAACAGCTCCTCAGCTGTTTCGGATGGCTGAGCAGGCCTCGAGAACTTTTCAATAAATTTTCAAGAAGTCAAGTAGCATTGAATACACAGTAAATTAAAAAGAAAACGTCACAGAACAGTTTATATTTGTCATTTTCTGTAATTATTTCCATCTTTTCATCTTGAATTTGAATGATTATCAGTAATTGTACTCCACTGTCCAGAACACTGCAATTTCTTTGATAAAAATATGTCTTTCTTGTGTCCAAATTCATTAAGGTCTTTCACTTCTTCACTGTGAAAAGCTTTCACTTATTACCTACAAATTGGAGCTATCTACCACTTTGCAAAGAAAATATGATCTTAAATATTATCATTTTGTTCTCTATTGAGCAAATGCCATTGTGCTGAATATATGGCATGGCACTGCTTATTCTGAGGTCTGCGCTGAAGGAAGAACTGTTGACTAGAAGGAAATAAGAGATTTCTAGCATTTCCGGCCGCTGGAGAAAGCAATAGAAACACATAGAAGCATAGTAAAACATGGGAGGTGGAAGAAAATTTACTTCCTCTCATGCATCCTCCTTGCTGCCTCTTTTGTTGCCATACAGAAAGGACAGGTATGAAACCAGATCACATGCATGTCATGAAGAGATCTATTAATATTTAAATCTAAATAGTGTGAACTTGAATTATCATTAAGAGTACAAAAAAATAGATAAAGAATGAGAAATTAGAGTAGAGTGTCACGGTTGAACAGGCGTGGTTTGAATATTCTTGGTAAGCTTCTAGTTTGATCCCTCTTAGCACTTTTATCCCTAGGCTGAATTTGGCTTCAAGAGAGAAATTCAGAAGGGAGTGTTCATTCTCAGCTGACAACAACAGCACAGGCTGTCAGGATAGTGGTGATATTATGTAAAAAAATGGCATAACAAAGGCAATTTCTAGTCACGCTGAAACTATAAACTGTGCTTTACTCCCCATTACCAAGTTTATTAGGAAGTTGAATAATTTGGCATCTGGAACTCAGGAAGGGCTTTGTAACTGTGAAACTGAAAAAGTACCCTTTTCATCCATTTACTGTGGGTGCTGGATAGGTAAATGCTTGTGAAGTATTTCAACATTACCCAAATTTTCCTCATTGTAGAGGTGAGATGTAAACATACCTTTTACAAATTCAGTATTTAGAAAAAATATAATAATTGAGGGGAAAGCAAGAGAACTGAGCATAATAAATCCTGGATCATACATGTCATGCTCTGAATAAAATGCAAGTCATTGAGTTGTGAATCAGCACTTTCATGTCAGTGTCCCAGTGTCTGCATAAATGGTTTGAACATGCTTTTTGTGGGTTATGGAAGCTTCAGAATCCGGAAATTATATTACAGGTCTGTAATTCATAGCTGTTCATTTGTTCATTAGTCTGTTTTGTTCATTTTCTGGGCATATAGAGTTGCATAATTTACTTTTATTTTTACTTTTTTTTTTTTTTTTTTTTTTTNTACTTTTTTTTTTTACTTTTATTTTTACTTAAACAGTGCTATAAAATGTTAAACAAACACAGAAATAATTTGGCAATGTGTCTTCTACTGCATTGAACACTGAATGATTGTATATGAAAACCACTTAAAAATCTTCTAATGCAAGCATGACTATTACCAGCTTTAGATATGAAGCAAGAAAAGTCGTGTATTTACTTGTCTTCAACACAGATGTTTTCTAAGATAAGTGAAATAACAGCACAGTAACTGTAATGCAGTAGTGAACCGATGTCAGATATCCAGGTCTGTCAGCAAATTAGTGAGATACCTCAGCTGTATTAATAGAAACATAGTGCCATTGAGACCTATTCTCTCCTTATTGTGTTTTAAGAAATGTAAAGAGATGTGCGTATTTGCAAATGTTGAACACTGAAAGCAGGGAAGGAAACGGGGAAACACACTTGCTCTACACAGTATTTCAAGACTAACAGTAATGTAATTTTTTTGACCATCTGCTTCATGCCTGCCAAAGAAAGTCTATGAAAAGTACTGGAGGCTTTTTTGACTATTATAATTATGATTCTTTATGGTGTTTGGCAGCTAAAAGAAATTACCTTTTTTCATTTACCTTAGAACAAGATCAGTATAAACTACTTTGTGACCAGCCTTAAAGTAGTCATGGGACCTGCTTTCAGTTGTACTTCTCTCCTTTCCAGTTCACATTTCATACCCCACCCCCATACACCTTCAGCTGTTAGAACTGGATCTTTACACACAGTTGCACGTGAAATAATTTTGCCAGTGCTATAGCAGGGCGAAAAGCATAATTAAATTACAGTAGCTGCTGTGTGTTTTCTGAAGTTGCAGCTAATAATAGGGGTAGTTAGTAAGAGCATTGAACTGTATTCATGTGTCTCGTAGTAAAAGTCGATAGGCTCCAGCTACCAAAATACATGAAGGGCTAATACGCCTTTCTCTATGCGTAATCTAGAAAATATATAATATAAGGCATGAGGAGCACTATGTGTCTCTTATTGTGTGAGGTTCACACAATGCTACAGACTTGCTGGCAGAGAGCCTGGAAAATTGCCTGATGGGAAAGGACCTGGGGGTCCTGGTCAACAGTGTCTGAACAGAAGCCAGTGTGTGCCCAAGTGGCCAAGAAGGCCAGTACCATGCTGGGCTGCATCACAAGAGTGGAGCCAGCAGGGTGAGGGAGGTTATTATCCCCCTGTAGTCAGCATTGGTGTGAGAGGCCACATCTCAAATCCTGCACTGAGTTCTGGGTCAGGAAAGACACTGAGGTGCTGAAGTATGTCCAGAAAAGGGCAGTGGATCTGGAAAGGGTCTGGAACACCAGACTTTATTGCTTTCTAAAACTACTTGGCAGGAGGTTGCAGTGAGGTGGAGATCAATCTCTTCTCCCATTTAACAAGTGACACAACAAGAGAAAATGGCTTCAAGTTGTGCCAGGGAAGGTTTAGACTGGATATTACAAAAATTTCTCCACTGAGAGAGGGTTTTGAAGCTCTGGAACAGGCTGCCCAAGGAAAGGGTTGAGTCATCATATGGAGGTATTTGAAAACCGTGCAAATGTGAGACCCAGTTTAGTGGTGGATTTGGTGGTGTTACATTAATGGTTGGACTCAATCATCTTATAAGTCTTTTCCAACCTAAATGATTCAATAATTCTTATGAGGAATAGCTGAGAGAACCAGGACTGTTCAGCCTGGGGAAAAATGGGCTCAAGGGGATCTTGTCAATGTAGATAAATACCTGAAGAAGGGGATACAAAGAGGACAGAGCCATACTCTTTCCAGTGGTGCCAGCTGACAGGACCAGAGGCAGTGGGCACAAGCTGAAATAAAGGAGTCTGTGTCTGAGCATCAGCAAACACCTTTTCATTGTGAGAGTTACCGAGCACTGGCAGAGGTTGCCTAGAGAGTGTGGCATCTCCATCCTTGGAGGAACCAGTTCTAGATGACCCTGTTTGAACAGGAAAATTGGAGAAGATGACTTCCAGATTCTTTACAACATTAACCATGCTGTGAAATTGTTTATTATGAGTTACAAATTTCATGGGAAATAAAATTAGAATCTTATTACAGGCACATATGGAATTGAACACAAATCAGTGTTGGTTGCCTTTGCAACACAAATATATGGAGGGAAAAGGAAGTGCAAAGGCAAAATAACTGCAGAGCCTGTGTATCTGTCCTGCATAATGTGTTTGTAACTAAGCCAGCTTCCTTTAAAGGACATTTCAGTTCATTAGTTATATAAAATATGCTGCTCAATAGTAGTAAACCGTGTGGCTTTGTACTAAAGCAGTTGAGTGTCAGTAGCCCAAGTATCACCCAGAGCCTTTAGCTCTTCATCACTTGAACTAAAATAAGAGTAATATTAAACATTTCATATCTTATAACACTTTTATTATAATAGTTGACTAGACAGAAGGAGAGTGTACAATAGCATCAAATTGCAATAATCTCACCTCTAATTCTATTTTTTATAAGACATTGGCAAGCAGCCCAAAAAAATATTGATGTGAAGACTGATTTGCCAGTACTGTGGAATTTCTTCTGTGTTGAAATACAGTTGGGAGGTATGAAAGTGTTAGGCAGCTGCTGTAAATTCAGGAGCTGGAGGCAAGAAACAATTCCTCTAGAGCAAGCCAGAAGTTAATATGTTAATGTTATATGGCTATACCGACTGCGCTGTCTTCTTCATGTGCATGCATGTATGACCAGTATCTGTTCCTCACTGATTCAGACACACAATAATTTAATTTTGTCTAAAGTCAATAACATTACTGTCTTAAGTAAAAAAAAAAAAATCAGTTCTATTATGCTATTTTTCAGTGAGACTTTGCAGTGGCACTACTTAATATGCCAAAATAAAATCATCCAGTAAGAAACAAAATGGTACTCTTAAATCCAATTATGCACCACTTCATCCAAAGAAGTGCATCACTTTAAACCTTGAAGAAACATTTACCATGTCTTGTAGTGGTTTGCAACTTCAGTCTCTAGCAAATCACTGGAAGATATAACTAACAAAGCATGGAATAGATCTCTGCCAATAGCCTCCTTTTTAGTAAAAGGAACAATTGATGTGGATTGATGTCAATCCACAGCTGATACGGGTCATCTGATCTCAGCTGTTGTGTTGTCATGTGGGAGAATGACTTCTGAGGCAAAAAGTATGACTTCTGAAGCTGTAAAATTTGTATCCTGTCTGGAGATAGTGCTTAACCTTTAGAAGCGTACAGGGTGGCATCTGCAAGAGTCACTCCATGAGACACAAGCTGCAAGAGCATTTATTTAAAAGGACCATAAATAAAAGATTTTACAGTGAAGAATCACAGAATCATCAAGGCTGGATAAGAACATTTGAGATCATCGAGTCCAACCATTAAAACAGCACCACCATAATCACCCCTAAACCATATGCCCAGGTGCCGCATCCAGACGCTTCTTGAACACTTCCAGAGACAGTGAGTCCACCACCTGTCTGGGCAACTTATTCCCATGCCTAACCACTCCTTCAGTGAAAAACATTTCTAATAGCTGATTTGTACCTCTTCTGGTGCAACTGAAGGTCATTTCCTCTTGTACTTTCACTTCTTTTTAGGTGGTTGTGGAGAGCAATACGGTCCCTCCTGAGCCTTCCCGTCACTGATTCAAGCATTTGCTCTGGGTTGATGAGCTGCCTGTTTAGAGCTACAAAATATATCACAGCACTTTTACTCACAAAGAAACTTGCTCCACAAATTGGCAAAGTTGGCAAATACGAAATGTAGAAAAGTTGTCACTGTTGCCATGGCATGAGATTTTCACGGTTTGCTTTCAATTCTGTGCACAAGTTTAATGACCAGTATTGAATTGCTCTGCCAACCCTCAAAATTCAGTCTGAGATCGAACTACCTTTTACTAAATATGTTGATCAGTCCATAATAAGAGCAGCTGTAGAGAAGAAATCTTAATTTGCTGCTGAAAGGAATGTTGTAGGTCTGTTTATTTTTGTTGTACTGTTAGGATTGATTGTTTTAAACAATTGAAGTTCTGTTTTTCAGAAACTTCACCAAGAACTTTTCATGGAAACGTTCAGAGACCAAACAAGTTCAATAAAAATATCTCCACAGGCTCCAATCTGACAGCTAAACCTATCAAAAAACCTAATAACTTGAGCCCACTCTTTTAAAAACTGATTTCAAAGCATCAGGGGAGAAAAGCTTTTGGTTCTAGCAGGATGACCAAGTAATAAAATTTAAAACTTAACTTTTATTTTAAGTCATTTAATGCTATGTGAAAAAGAGTTGCGAGGTTTTTCTTTTACTTTTTAAATCAAGGAATGTACTCTTGCAGCGGAAAAGACCCACAGCCTTCTGGTCATCATAAACAGGAGTGTTGCCAGCAGGGCAATGGAGATGATCCTTGTACTCTGCTCTGGTGACACACATCAGTGTGCTGGATCTGTTTCTGGGGTCATCAGTGCAAAAAAGATATGTAATCAGTGGATCCAGTCCAACAAAAGGCAGATTGATAGCACATGGGCACAAACTGAAAAACATGAAACTTCATCTGAACACAGGAAAACATTTTTTTTTCCCGTGAGGGTGGTTAACACTGGCACAGTCTGCCCAGACGGGCTGTGAAGTCCCCATCAAAGGAGGTTGTCAAACCCAACCAGACATGATCCTGATCAACCTGCTGTTGACTGTGTTTTCTCAGAGGCTACAAGGCTGCACTAAATCATCTCAGAATGTCACACCGAATTTCAATCGTTCTATTATTCTGATTCTGTTGATATTCCCTTGTGATGAATAGACTATGAATGTTTTGTTACTGGGTTTAGTTTGGTTAAGCAGCCAAATTCTCAGATGCCTGTCTCTGAGCTGTTATCCAGGCCATCAACTGGCTTTTGATTAAACAAGTATGTGATGGCAACTGTAGTTTTCACCTTGGACTCTTACCTGGCACTATATGTTGCACCAGAGCTTTTTCAGGAGTCTAGTAAAGTTTAAACACATTTCTAATGCATCTGTGGACAGTCTGTATAGCAATGCCTCAAGCTCTATCTCATACATATGTCAGCATATTTTGCTGTGGCAGAGGGATGCCTCTTTTTCCATTGCTGTTCTGTAATATGAGGGGGGTTTGTCTCTTACCCTAAACAAAACAGAACTGCAGAAGAGTGTCAAAGTAATGAAACATCAACAAGGTGTTTAACATTTTTGATGAAGTTTATTTGGTCTAATCTTCAAACAAATATTTTGGATATTATTTCCCTTTTACCCAAGGTGGTTTGTGAATGGTAAAGGATGTTTCACTGGAAATCTAAGCATCTTGTAGCTCAATTTTACAATTTCATGCACCACAGCCCAAAGCAATTGGGTTGACTGCATAAATATTATGTAGCTCTTGTAAGTGAATCAGGAGTGAGCCAAAAATTTCCAGCCATCTCTCTCTTCAACTACATCCTTTTGTTATCTACATTCAAATCCTATAGCTGAGTGTATGGTGCTTATCGTGTGAGGTGAAATATACTAATGCACTGAATTACAGGTTCAATTGTTACTTGATAGGTGTAAGACCACAGAAACTATCCATGGTTCACTATTCCATGGGAGAGCCCATGTAGAGGCAATTCACTCACAGAATGTATATCTGAGTTTTGCTTTCCTTCTCATATAAATTGGTGCAGGATTTTTCTCTCTTCTGATTAACAACAATTTTAATTACATTTGTTTACAGAACTTAGATACATACATATGGGAAGTGTGTAGGCAATACTAGTGCTCCCAGTAAGTAAATGTATCGGTGACTTTTGAATGTTCATATTTTTTGAATCTATCCATGTAAACTGAATTTGCTTTTTCTCACTTCTAAGATAAAATTTGCTCTTTACAAAACTTATATTACATTACGTTGTTCGGTTCTCATTCAGTTTCACACATAATTGCTATATTGACTTCAATGACATATTACTTCCACTAATGCTTGTATTCAAGTATTTTTGTCTAGGATGCGGTCATAGTAAGAATCATTTAAACTTTTTCCATTTTATATTCAGTTTTGATTTTTTTTTAAGCATTTCACTGGATTGCTTCTATCATCAAATTTCTCACTGTGACTGAGAGTTGAGGAAAAGCACCTAGAAATATGAAAGAGAACCTGATATTTTTAATAAACATGCTAATTTTTAATTGGCAAGATTTTCAAGCAGGAAGGAGTGAAATAAATGCAAAATTGAATATGATCTAAAAAAACCCCACCAAATAAACCCCATGAAAAAAAACCTATTGCTAAATTGAATATCTACAGGAATTTGCACTGATATTGGAAGCTTTTTGAGCTGATTAATCAAGATGAGGAAACAGTAATATTAAAGGAATTTGGGTCTTCATGAGTCAGTGATAATCTCAGAATTTAGATGTCAAAGTATCTGAATGGATAACTACTGAGATGCTGCAAAGTACTGTAGAAAGTTAAGGGTTGAAAGGGACTTTAGATCATCTAGACCCAATCTCACCCTGCCAGGGGCAGGGAGAGATCCCACAAGACCAGGTTGCTCAAGGGCTTACCCAGCCTGGCCTTGAACACTGCCAGGGATGGGTCATTCCCACAGCCTCCCTGGGCAACCTATTCCAGTTCTTCACTATCCTCAAATTAAAGATATTTTTCCTAATATCTAACCTAGACTTTCTCTCTTTCAGTTTTTACCAATTCCCCCTTGTCCTAGTATTACAGTTCCTCTCCAGCTTCCCTGTAGCTCTCTCTTAGATACTGGAAGGTTGCTGTGAGATGCCCACGCAACCTTCTCTTCTCCAGACTGAACAGCTCCGGCTCTTTCAGTCTGTTTTCATAGGGAAGGTACTCTAGTCCCATTACCAACTTTGCCCATGGATATGCTCCAGGAGTACCATGTCCTTCCTGTGCTGGGGACCCCAGAGCTGGATGCAGTGTTCCAGGTGAGGTCTCACCAGAGCAGAGCAGAGGGGCAGAATCCCCTCCCTGGCCCTGCTGCTCAGGCTGCTTTGGATGCAGCCCAGGACACAGGTGGCTTTCTGGGGTTTAAGTGCACATGGCCAGCTCATGTCAACATTTTCATCAACCACCACCCCAAAATCCTTCTCAGCAGGACTGCTCTCAATTACTTCTCCACCCAACCTAGAGATGTTAAAGAAATTAGGATTTCTTTAATGTAGTATTTCAGGAAATCAAATCCAAATGTAGCAAAAAAATCTCAAAGTGGTGCCTTCAAGGAATTTCAGGGGACAGTTTGTCAGAAAAGTCTTATAGAAGAAGTCCTGAGGAAACATGACATGATCTGAAGATCTATTAGCTGCTAAATATGAAGCCAAAGTTAAGTCAAATACAGAAATGAATATACTAACATCATACTTTGAATTTTGGTAGTTATTAACCTTCATTATTTCCAGTAGTTCTTCCTAACACTAGAAGGGTTGATCTGATACTGAAATTGTAAGTTTGTTTTATGAAAAATTAAATAGCAGCCATGAATAATCTCCTGATTGTTTTCCCCTTATTTGAAAATGATCTTGGTGTTGATGAAGAGACAAGCATACAAGCAAGACTGTTTTATTTAACTGGTAAGTAAATCATAAGTGGTGTAAGACAAAAACAGGCACAGGGCCAAGACTAGTATTAGAATTAGAGGATACAAGATAAATACTGTAGTTTGAAGTTCCTCAAATAGTCCTTCATAGAGGATACTGAGCAAGCAACAGGTTGGAACTACAAACTGCTTTAGAGGGCTTAGGGTCAGCTTAATATCCAGCATGAATGCATGTTTCCGAGTCTTACTCCGCTCCGATTCTCTTTCGTTACATTTAAGGACCAATCTTTTACTATTCTGAATTCACTCTGTTCCCCACCCGCAATTACATTACTTGAAATGATACTTCCTTTTCCTAGATCATTGCCTGAGCAGTGATAAATGAAGTGGAAATTAATTGAGGGTTGTAGCTCACCAGGAGCCACTTTGGCTTCAAGTCAACTTCCCTTGGCAAACCAGGAACATATATAATCCTGACTGATTACTCCTAAAGAATATTTTTGTCATTTTCAGTGTATATATTTGAATTTCAGCTGTTCATTCCTCCCCACCCCCAAAGTTTTCTTCCTTAACATTACAAAAGGGAGGGGAAAAAGAGATAGAGATGAAAGCTTGGATTGTAGATGTGCAGCATAGGAAAATACCATCCAGGCTGTGGATTGAGATGAGCCTAGCTTTTATTTTATATGGAATAATAGGTTGTGATGGATGTTAGATGGCAACTTGGCTCAAAGCATTTGTACTTTCTGTCTACCAGTTGTTTTATGCTTTGGGAAGATGCTAACATTTACTAAACAACCAATGAGGATTTGCTTCAGGT
This sequence comes from Dasyornis broadbenti, assembly GCA_013397935.1. NCBI lineage: Eukaryota > Metazoa > Chordata > Aves > Passeriformes > Dasyornithidae > Dasyornis > Dasyornis broadbenti. The sequence goes on from VZRN01004184.1 coordinate 978,404, forward strand.
CTTGGCAAAACTAACGTTCATCAGGGTCACTATTTTCTCAGCAAGGAAGAGTGAATTTTCATTTTGAAAATCCTCATATATAAATCCTTTTACTTAATATAATCCTATGCAGTAATTATATTACTATTATATTATTTGTTGTCTCATATATTAATATAATTCAATGTAGCTAATAGTACAATACAATGAGATACAATTATATGAGATAATATAATTAATACAATGCAATATAATATGATAGCTATTAATTAATGTATTTCTATCCAAAAGTCCAAACTCTGCCACAGCACAGGTGCATCTCAACACTGAGATGTGCAGTAGTGCCAGTAGCCATACAAGACTTTAGTCCTTCAATTTGACACAAAGATGCTGAGATCTTTGAGGTATTTAGGTAAAGAACTGTGTTAAGAGTCCTTTGCAATACTTCAGTTACAGCAGGATCTAAACACATGGGCTGAAACCACGCACAGTCTTCCTCAAAACTGAGGACTGCACTGCAGAACTCAGGTGCTGTTAGTCAGCATTTGTGCTGGTCCCTTAATTAAAAGTTAGAAAACACAGAATATAATGGTAAACAGAATTGACCTGTGTCTCTTAATAAAACTGAGAAGCCCCTGTGCCTACTTGCTTCCAAATATGGGTGAAATTTAATGAAATTATGCAGAGGAAGGTTAATGCATAACTCTAGAAAGGAAAGACAAAATCTTTCCTATCTGTTTTTCCACTAGAGGACTTGAAGAAATCTTCCCAGATCTGGATATTTTCCCTACGTAAAACTTATCTTTTCTTATATACTTTCTTTGTCTTTTACACAGTTCTATGATAAAATCCTTCAGGAAAAATTAAGTACCATAAAACTGAGAATAAAGTTAATAAATCAGAGAAAAAAAGGGAGCAAAAAGATAGAAGTATTTACAAATATTGTTGATTTGTGTGGGAAGAAAGAAGCCCAGAATATAGGAGAAGTACTCCAGAATGCCCTTTCTTTAAAATTAAAGTCATTTTTTTATCACTGCCCTGTGCAATACGAATCTTGTGCAGGAGCCGGGTGCCCATCAGCAGCCTGCCCTGATGTTAATGACATACTTCAGAAGTCTTCCACAGTTCTTCTCAACATGGAAGCCTTTGACCTCATGTAAGGGTTAATCATTCAGGTATTTTGTAAGTTCTACCAAAAAACCCCACAGGACTGACTAGTAAATTAATCATCATTTGAGAATTTCTTATGCTACTACTTGTGTTTAAAAGACAGGAAAAAAGGCAAACAAAATATTCATATTTTTTCCATTTTTGTCTCTTATTTAGTCACTATGGCAGAACATAAATAATATGTTTGACATATCAATGATTTCTGACATTCTAAATAAGGATGTTTTGGCCATTTGATTCACTACAGTCTGTTAAGTACTTTTATTTGAGAGGGGGAAATTAAAATATGCATTAAAATCTGGAAAAAATGATTTCTACTTCTGATTGTGAATTACAGTTTAATAAAGAAAATTATTTTAATTTTTATTGAAAACATACTTTTAGTAGAATGTGTGCTTGAAATTGTACCATGCTATTCTGTTATTAGAGAATGTTTTCAGTATTTTATATGCACCTTTCCTTTATATCGTTGGAGAGTTTTCCACATGTTTTTGGCTTTCCATGTGCTTCTTTCACAACAGACTTTTCAGGAATTCTGTTTCCATTTTGTTTTGTTTTGTTTTGTTTTGTTTGCCAAGACTACATGGTATCATTTATCAGTCATGTTACCCATCTGTATAATTGAACATGGATTCCTCTCTCTGCTGATGGGCATGTGAGCTCCAGACTGCAAATTCATTTTCCTTTTAGAAAGGGAAGCTGTTAGCTGTATTAAAAATTTAATTCCTAACTCTATTACTGAAGTAACAGTACTGTTCTTTTAGTAAAGACTGGCAGGTCCTGGGTAAAAGGCAGGGCACCCTTCTTTAAAAATAGGCAAACAAGTTTGGTGGAGAGCACCTTATGTCATTTGTATTCACATTAGGTTTAGCTGCCCATTAAGTCATCTTGCAGGCAAAACCCAGAGCTGCTGGTGGCAGAATAACTTACTTTGTGAAAAAGTTGTACATTATCATTGTATCATGTGACCGTAACAAGTGAAAACTTTATCTGTCTTCAGTGGAGTAATTGCTTACATCAGCTTCTGTTTCCCTCCCTCCTTTTTTTTTTTTTTTTTTGGTTTTTTTTGTATAGAGAAATTACACATCTCATAATGCTTTGGGAAAAGAGTCAGAAGGTGTGCTGACAGCCTCCTAAATGTGTACGTTGTTGGAGTTCACAGTCCTGCTGTAAATAGAACAATGTACATTTCTCAGTGTTTTCAGGATAGCTGCTAATAGAAAATACTTCTATTCAGCTGTGGATGGACTTTACTGGAAACTCTTACAGAGTTCCACTGGTACTATCTTTTGTCACATGATGTTGCTTGCAGACATTTTCATCTTGGTTTTAACGTGAATTGTAAAATTGAGGAAGTTTATAAAGTATACAGGAACACTTCCAACATTCTCACTGAGCATCAGACCGAGGAAAAAAACTCTGGCCTGCTGGAAGTTGCTGGGAAAATTCTTACTGACCTCAGCAGGGCCAGAATTTATGTTTTAGGACTCCATTGTCATTGTGGTTTTTGCCTTCCCAATTTAGCAGAAAGCCTAGGCAGTATTGTAAAATGTTTTACTTCTGCGGATCACAAAGCACTTTCCAAAATGATTAATTATTTGGGTCTAGACCAGTAAAATGCTTACTCCATGTTCACAAGTCAGGTAACCTAAACAAACTGAAAAAAGTCTTCCATTAAAGTTGTTCTATGTGAAAAACCAAACCAAATCAAGTGACATCAAAATATCCCACTCCAAGAAACTCAAACTTCCTAACTGAACCTCTGTTTTGTTTCTGCTGACTCATGTGATCAATTCTGGTATTGTACAGTTGCCAAACTTTCTTCCTTCTTAGGTATTTTTAATAAGTATGCTTGGGAGGAGGGAGGGACAAAATGAAAAGACATATTAAGAAAACTGAAGTGAAGCACCTAGATCAGCATTGGAATTCTTAATTGTGACATATTTACAGGCTCACCAAGGAGGTGGTCACAGCACCAGCCAGACAGAGTTCAAAAAACATTTAGACAATGTTCCCAGGCACATGATATGACCCTTGGAGATGGTTCTGTGAAATGCCAGAAATTGGTACTTGATGATACTTGTGGGTGCCTTCCAAGTCAGCGTATTCTGTGATTTCTGGCATGACTGTAATTCTCTGGATATTTTTATACAATTCACAAGTTACTTCTGCTACAGTTTTGCTGTAGATAATACAGTCATTGATATATCCCTATTTGTACTCATCTCACACACTCCTTGTACTTCAAGGCAGATATATTTTAGTATGAAATAAGGTACTCGATGACACTGTGTTTGGAATCAGTACCTGAAGTAACTTAAGAACAAGGTTTGCCAGTCTCTTCTTTAAAGGTTACTGAGGAGATGGGGGTAGGACAGGAGGAAAACTAAGGGAACAGTTCCCAGCCTTTTGCTGTCATCAGGGTGATTCCCTACTTTCCTATATAAAAGAATCCTGGTTTTCTTTTCTTTGCAGTTTTTCAGTTCACCATACTTAACATTTTTAGTTGCTTTGCTGCTGAATATGCTAGAGGGGGAAGCCCAGGAAGGCAGTATAGAAGTTCATGTAAATAAAGTTCATGTATTAAGAATTGTGTCTATAATGAATATAGAAGGAACTCCACAGTAAATACTGCAAACATAACATATGTTATTCAATGTTTTAGCAGGTTATACTAGAGTTACATGGATGATTTCTGAAATAAGTTCTTTTATTGTGTTCTGCTTTTTGTCTCCTTTAATTCTTATAATTCACAAGAACATAAGTACCTCCAGTTCGTCAAACTCTTCTCATTAACTTTTTTTTTTAAATTATAATCTTTCTTTGTTTTATTTTGGTTTTGTTTTGTGGTTTTTGGTTTTTCACCAGCCAGGTCCTGATTCATGTACAGGCTGTGTTCAGGTGATCAGCTGCAGTCATCATCACTTCTCTGTGTGTCTCAGAATGTGAGTGCTTGTCAAGATCAGACACTTGTGTAGTATTCTCTGCAAAGTAAACTTAGCATTCAGATTTAGTCTTTTCTGCACTGAGAAGTATCACCCATCTTCTTGTTTTGTTTAAAAATAAGAATTAGAATATGAAGACTCAGTGTTTGAAGTTCTGGTTTTCATCTTCAGAATTTGGGGGGAAAAAAGATGAGTTAGGAGGAAAGGTTAACAGAATTGTTTCTGATTTAGTACGACTGCTATTCCTACCACTGATATGGGCAGAGAACAGTACATGTTCCAGTGTTTATGCAGTTTAAGGGTCCAGTTTTAGAGTTTAATTTAAGCATTATACTGAGACAATCTGTGAGTGGGGGCTTTGCGCTCTTGCTGAGTGAAGAAAGGCATGAGACTTGTACAAGAAGTGGACAGAATGCTGACCAGGCACTCTTTCAGTGAGATTTAAAAAGCACTGCTTATTTTCTCCCAGGGCTGAGGTACAGGTGCTGAAGGCAGTACAAGGTGTTTGCCTGCATTCCACAGAGCCTGGACCATGTTTCTCAATCCTGATGGACCTGAGCTCCTTTTTCCATGCTTTTGCCATCTGAAGTGCCATGGCCTGCACTGTTTTCTGGGCCAAATGGAGGAAGAAGGAAACAGCTCATGCCAGGACAGAGAGGGAGCCTTTTTACTTGGCCTTTCCATCAGACCGCAGTAAGCATCGGATTCTGGCACTGAAACATGAGTCCATAGCAATGCAGTGCAAATTCTTCCAGTACCTAGAGTAAGACCCAGGAGGTCTGGTGAAATTCTGTGTTAATCTATGTGTTTTACATGTCTGTGGTAGTGGTAACCCTCCTTCTACCCTGTCATCACTGCTCAGTCCCTAAGAGTAGAGGATGTGTTAGTCCTTTCTTATATAGATTGACATTTCCATTAAAGATCTGCCTAACATCTCCTCACCCACCCTTGTACTCCTTGCTGCCTTTTTCACAGCCTCACTGTATTTGTGATACTTGGTCATTCCTTTTGCATGATCTCAGTAACAGCTATGCACGCCTAGATAATCTGGTTGTTGTATCAGCTTCCCAGAAACGTACCAAGACTAGTGCCGCTGCTCCAGAATGCAAATGTGACAGTGGTATCAGAGGCACAAAAGCAGTAGCTAACCATGCAGACTTTGGCAGTTACCCCACAAGACAAAGGAGACAAAGAGAAACATACCATCAGAAGGCCAAATGGGTAATGGAAAATAACATTTTACATTTGAACTACCTTCAACCTGAAGCTTTGCTGTTCAGGCTCTTTTTGCTTTTCTGCTAGCAACATAGTTGAGTAATGCTGTACTTCTATTTTCTATACTATAGTTTTCATCACAAGTGAAGCAAAAATAAAATGAGAATTAAAAAGAAGGTTAATTTCTTTTTTCAGGATTCTTTCCTAATTAAAAATTTATCAATTACCTAAGTAATTGCTACTGTTGTCATGAAGATAAAGGGGGAAAGAAACACAGGATTGTAATTATTATTAAGTAATTGTTATTTTGGTTTTTCTTCTTCTTCCAAACAATTTTAGAGGCATGTAACAATTAATGTTAGCTAGATAGATGATAGCGTGTTTTCACAGCATATCACAAAGCCTTCTCCCACTGAATGTCCCACATGGGATGGACAAAGCAAGAAGCATAAACTGATTCCAATTGTTGTGTGGAATGTTTTGGTCTGAGATTCAAATATTTTGAGAGTGAAAGAAAAAGGCTTCAAAGAGTTTGTAGTTTAGTGAGAGAAGTACTGAACACAAGCCAAGCCAAGCTTGTGGTCTCAGCTGAGTTTCTGTCAAACTCTAGTGTGCACTGGAAATTCATCAGGAACAATTATAGGTAATTTGGTACAATTGCCAGCTCATACTAGGAGGCCCTTTATACTCAACTACAGAAGAGACTGCATTACTTCCCATACCTAATGGGTGCATTAATTCTTGCTCATGAATACAGGCACTGCTATCAAATCCTCACTGAGCAAATACCAACCCTCATGCTGGACTTCGAGCAGAAAGTCTGTGCTTATATTCAAGAATCAGAGTAGGTTCCTCTCAGAAGGCATATCTTCTTGAATTTGATGTCTGGCTGTAATGCCCAGGTGTAGTCATAAGAGCTTGTGTTTAAGAAGTATGCATATATGTACATTGTCCTTCAAATCTTTGGCATTCCTAGACTAGAATTTATGGGGAGTAAAGAGCAATTAGGTGTCTAAAAAGTAAAGAAAATCCATTAGTCTATTAGCCTTAACGTAAACAACCACCTATGTAGCAGTCACAATAAAGTGAGTTTAAAATTGGCATGGGTCGGCATTCCCCAGGAAGACCAGGACTTTGAACTTTAAGGCTTTGGAAAGTCACAAGTATATGATCTATCTGATATGATTTCAGTAACTTGGGTGTACTCAGTTGAAACAGAAATTCAGCTTCTTTGAATATTAGGTTTTTACTTTAGGAATAGAGGTTGTCTTATGAACTCTATTCTTTGAGGTCCTTTAATGCTATATAAGTGTAATAAGCTTTAAGAGATAATACAACAGACCAAGTTCCTGAGTGAAAAAAAGTGCAGTGAATTTTGAATAAGCCTTTTAGAGAAGCTGGATTACTATTCCGTGCAGATTCATTGCATTTTGTTCAATCTTTACATCATTATTCCTTGAAATCTAGCATGGTCTTCTCTAGTTAGCTTCAAAGCTGCAGGTAGCAGCAAGCTTGAAAAACTATAGCCACATTTACAGTTATGCCCCCAAAGAGAGAGGATAGTAAACTTACGATCAGATTTTCAAGCTACTGTATGTTTAAAGTGTTATATAGATACGCAAAACATGAAAATAAATATTGACAAGTGCCTTGATAAATAAATATTGACAAATTTAGAATTTATGAAACACGTAGATGTGAGAAAAATATTATGAACCAGGAGTACATTTATTAACTTTAAAAATCACCAGAAAAAAATCTGCATACTTTGGGAGACAGACTGCCTTATTCATCCTGTTTCTACTTTGCTTTTTATTGCAACTCTCTAAGGAGGAAAAATGTTTGTACTGAGAAAGATAAAATGCATTTTTATGGTGCCCTGAGCTGACCATGCTGTCACCCCAAACATGCTGTCACATCCCGGGTAACAAAGTTCTTCTGTAGGATACTCAGATATCTTTTCTTGCACCAGTAAGAACTGTCTTCATCTAATGAAATAAGAGGCCGGGTCACTATATATATATATATATATATGTATATATATATATATATATATATACACTATATATATATTTAAAAAGAAGCCAGATCACTATATATACTGCCTATCTCTTTTCTGAAGCTTTAAATTACTGTCTGCCTCTCTCTTGAAGGAATT